>PQWD01002333.1:0-12444 GCA_019425675.1 Leucinodes orbonalis
ACGTGTACGGCAACAAATCTAATTTAAGTTTCTTTCAAACATCTTCGAACATTTATTGAAATGCTTTTTACAAATTTCTTTTTACTGAGTTAAATATAATGATTATAGTTACTATACGTATATTTGGTTTGAAATAGGTGAATAGGTCTTATGTCCAACCTCTTCATTTATTAAGATCTTATATGAAATTAAGCGTTAACATTTAAAGTCAGGACTGTGCTGTAGCTATTAGCACCACCTCTAGCAATGTACTTATAGTTAATATTGTCATTATTCAGTCATTTATGCTTAGTTCCTGAGAATCTAGAATAAAACCTGAAAGTCACCAAGAGAGTCCCGTGACCGCGGTACTCCAAAGTCCGAACGAAATATTTTTCGATCATTTCGAGATGACTGTCTCATTCCTCTTATGAACTATGGTCACATTACTCACTTAGCCTGACGCCAAATAAATGCAATTCGTTTGCTAGTTACGTGTTGATGTACGCCTGGTATCTAAGGCTGGCAAACTGTCTTCTTATTTTGTGTACGTTATCCGACGCTCTTACGGTAAAGGAAAACATCGTGAGGAAACCTGCGCACGTCTGCGAAGAGATTTAAAGTATATGGTGCTGAAGTCGTCCAACACGCACTGGGACTTTTACAACGCTAAAAAATTGTACTTAAATAGTTCCACAAGTCAAAAAAATTGTACCACCTTATTTGATGGTTGAGACGTCGGCTACTACACCAAAAGTAAGTAGCAAAAATGAAAAAATCATAATACAATTGAATTTTAAGATCCATGTTCGATCTCCGGGCAGTGCAATAATTTGTGTGCATGAGCATTTATGTTTTATTTATTTAATAAGAAACCAACGGCGTTACATGAGATATTATTAATATAATAATTTATTAACAGTAAGGCTAATGAGAGGTTTCCTGTACAGCAAAAGTATGCTCAAATGCATAAATATAAATGTTGTGTTGCTATACAAACAAAACGCATTGCATCCCATAACAACGTACACGTACAAACCAATTTTATCAGCGTCAATAAACCACAACATAAAAAAACAATAAAAGAGAAAGGAAACCGACATATAATGTTATGAATTAACTTTAACAACACAGTTCTACAATAACGTTCACTTGAACGTCTCGATCAGATAAAATTGCCCCATCAGGCCTTATCAAAAAGATAAAGTGTTTCACAACGATAATATAGGCTTAGGACCGATTCGGATAATTGGCGATTCGGTTAATCGGCGTTCGGATAATCGGTTCTACTGTACAGGCATAAATTATATATTCCCTGACCCTCACACTAAAGTAATGACTGCCGTGTGGGGGCAGCACACAAATAACAATTAATTACTTCATTTAGGCCCGTATCCTAGAACGAGACTCAACGTTGATCTTTACTTAAATTGAGTTCAATTCAATTCAATTCAATTCTTTATTGCTTTCCATATGTTTATAGGTTGGTACAATTATAACAAACATGTATCAATATGGACCTGTCGGGCACAGCACAATCAGACAGAGAGGGACTTCAATGCTCAATAAGATATTTCTACAATAAACATTCTTTGTATAAAATTGGTAAATGATATGTTAATAAAATATATATGATTATTAAATAAAATCTGATTATTTGAAATTTTCACTAAATTAAGAAATAATAATTTAATTATTAAATCATTAAAAAATAAATGATAAAAAAAAAATAATAATTAATTATACTATTTTGGCATTATTTCATCTTTATTCTATACTCTGTAAGGAGTATTTGAGAAAATTATTTGGTTTGATAATTTATGTATTTTGCACTATTGCAGTTGTTGATTTATTAATTGTATTAGTTATTATGTTATATTATTAATTATTATGATTTATTACTAAATTTATCATTGAATATTCTTGTATATTATAGTAAGTTTTTGATAAAAGTAGTTCTTTCAGTTTTTGCAATTCTGTTTCATCAGTTATGTTTTTTACGTGCATGGGTAGCTTATTATAAATTCTAACAGACATTACGAATGGACTCTTTGAGTGCAACTGGAGTTTTGATGTAGGCAACATTAGTCTGGACATAGTTTATGACGCAAGGTGTACCTTGTAGGGATGTCTTTCTACAATTAAAAAGATGTGTTTGTTTCCTAGCAAATTTACAAATTTCATAAATATATAGGCAAGGAAGTGTTAATATTTTTAATTCACGAAAATATGATTTACAGCTATCTATTTGCTGAATGTTGACAATTATTCTCAAAAGTTTCTTTGCAATGTAAAAAGGTTGAGTGCGTCCGAACTGTTACCCCATAACATTATACCATAACTTAACCATGAGTTGGCGTAGGCATGATAGGTGGCTAAAGCAGTTTTTTGGTCTGTGATTTTTTTAGCTCACGCAGAGCATACGTAAATCGGGATATTTTTGATTTAACAACTTCTATATGAGACTTCCAGTCTATATGGGATCTATTGTTAGCCGAGAAGCGAGTAATGTTTGACCTGTTCTAATTCCTGCCCACCATGAAGGAAGGAGATCTGTAGATTTTCCTTTTGGTGGGATGGAATGACATGACCTTAGTTTTTTATAGTTTAGGGTCAAGCCATGGTCTAGCATCCATGCTGTTATTTTATCTAGAATTGTACTCATCTTAATATTGATATATGATTATTCTGGCATGATGTTAAAATTGAAATGTCATCAGCAAAAAGTATACAATGGTCATCGATTATTTTTGGCAGGTCATTTATATAGATTAAGAACAGAAGGCATCCTATTACACTACCTTGTGGTATAGATGCATTTATTATTATTCCGTCCGATCTAATGTTTTGTACATACGATGTTTGTTGATTATAAAATTTAATATCGACAAATTGTTCCGATTCCTTAAATATGATGCTAACCATTTGTGACTTTGTCCACGTATTCCTATTCCGTACAATTATTCAGCAGTATATCATGTTGAACTCTATCGTATGCCTTCGACATATCGAAGAGTTAGAAATGGATAGCGCTATATTCGATAAAGAGCATCATCATTTCTAACTCTATTTAATAAATAATAAATATCCACTGACATCCACACAGCGCCATCTAGTCCCAAGTTAAGCGTGAAGCCTGTATTATGGGTACTAAACAACGTACAAACATACTTATATAATTTATACATATTATACATAGAAAACACCCAGACCATTACAAGCAGACATATTCATGCACACAAATGTTTGTATGTTATTGAATACGGGCCTTAGAATATAAAAAAATGAAAATGAAAAATTTCTCTATTGACCTTTTTAAAAAAAACAATGGAATAATGCCCGTTTCACCAACAGCACCTAAAGCTTCCCCAAGTAAGAGACTCTTATTTAAAGTGACCTCTTAAATCGTCCCCTAACTTAAATTCGTTTTCACCATTAACGGATAGACATTTTTAGGGATACCTAACTAAGTGACAGTCTAGTGATTCAAAAACCGTATCTGAACCAAATAATATTTAAAATCCAATATCATCCTAACTAAAATAATAAAAAAATTATCAAGGTAAAAACAATGTTTTCCTTATTAAAGTCCATACTAATAGGCCATTAATATGCATTTTTAACGTATTCTTTTCGGCTGTATGTCGTAGACCTTTGCTTAACTAGGAAAAAAGACGCGTTTGTCAGTTGTCATACTTGTCATTGCCAGTTGTTTGGTAACGTCTATTTCTGGTTTTGATTATAAATTTGCAAATTTTGAATAAAAATGATTAACGTTACTGAGAAAAGAAAGCGCGGTCAGAACTTTTCGCTTGAAGAAAAAGATAGGCTAGTGAAAATACTCACAACGCACAGAGATACCATTTTAAATAAAAAAAACTGATGGCTCTACCAACGAAGCGAAATGCCAAGCTTGGATATCGGTTACAAATGCATTTAACTCGTCAGCAACAATATACAGGTAAGATTATCGTTGTCATTTGCTAATGTTTAGTATTTGTGATATATCAAAGTATTTCATGCATACATTCTGTGGACGATAAATACTTTTAATAACGTGGTATTTTTATCACTATGTTTCAGAAGTACCTAAAGAATCACTTATTAAGATATGGGAAAAAATGAAGAGTGAAAGTAAGATATATTATAACCAAATAAGATTCAGCACTACACAAACAGGGGGTGGCCCTTCAATTATAAAAATTGATCCTGTGCTGGAACAAGTGTGTTCAATTATGGGACGGGCATGCACTGGCATAATCGCTGTTTTAGACTGTGACGCAGATGAGACGGTTCTGGACCTACCTAAAGTGGTATGTCTTGGAAGGAATCTCCTTGCATAGAACAAGTTTTGGAAAATAAGACAGAAGCTGTGGTGGAGGAATTTACTGAAGAACCTAACAAAGTAAGGGGTTTATAAATGTTTGTGAATGTTAGATTCAGTTTTCAAATGTGAAATTATTATCAATAAAATAAATTGGTTGTCATCAAGTATTATACAAATATATAAAATAGAATGCGCTTTACTATATGTATGTGGGTCCTGTTTATTTATGATTATTTTCATTTCAGAAAGTTGATTTTAGTATTAATAGAACACCACTATGGTCTAGGAGATAGCCTCAGTTATCAAAAAATAATGAGCGCACTGAGGCTATCTCCACTCTATGCAAAAGCTTCCAAGATGTCAATAAAAAACGGGAAACCATTGAACAACTTAAAACAAATTTACTGGAGGATGAAATAGAATTTAAAAGAAAGTTGTATAACCTTCAATTGGAAGCGGCCCAAAAAGAAGTAGAAATAAAATACGAAATTCTAAGACAGATTAAAGGTATTGATTCAATATTTATATTGAATCTCCTACATTTCTTCAAAATATTGAGTTAGTTGACTTCTCTGAAATCCATATGTTGGGTCATTACTGGTGATTGATATTTCAGGAATATGACCTGCTGAAATCAACACGTTGGGTTTAAATATGGAGTAAGAAGATGACTCTGAAAAATATACAAATATTCTTATTTTTCCACAGGTGGTGGTTTGGGGTTACAAAATCTCTTTGGAGTTCCACAGAGGAAGGAGTGATTTTTAAGTTAATAAAATATAATATTTACTCAAAGTGTTTGCTTAATTACTGATTGCCACCATGATGAACCCAAAACTAGTGCTTATAAACGCAACAAAGATCTGCCCACTCTAATATGTTTAAAAGTTAACCTTTAAAGGATAACCACTGTCTCCTAACAAGTGAGAACCCCTATAATCCCCTCTAACGAATTTACCATATCGGCGACTATTTTGGTAAATGGTTAATCTAAATCGTATACTATCTAAACTCTCAAAGAAGAAGTCTAGTTGATTTTCCATTTTATACACCAGATATAATAATTTTAACCACAAAATAGTAAGCAAACGTAAAATGAAATATTATAACCTCTACTATAGTTCCTTATAACTGTCACTTAAATGTTAGGGAGTCCATATTTGAGCCCCTAAAGTTTAGGGGACCCTTTAGGCGTTAGGTGACACCTAAAGGTTGGTGAAACGAAAAATCGTGTTAAGTGTCCCCTAAAAACTATTAAGGGTCCCTTAAAAGTTAGGGGTCGTTGGTGAAAACGGCATAAGACCCTTAAAAACTAATACAGATAATGTTAAGGATAATAATAATAATAAAACTTCTAAAGAAGAGGTCAAAAGGTCCCATCTCAGCTTGTGTTGGAGCGGCGCCCATGGCAAGCGTCGCAACAACGCTGTTTCAAATTTCAAACAATGGCAAAAATCTATATAAAAGTAAACAATAAAGTAACACAGATACAATCAAGAACACATTACTTATTTTCTATTTACCTTTGACCAACACAATGGATTATAGAATTTTTCGCCCACACTATAACGGTTGGGGAGTTTAGTTCCGCATATCGTTCAGTGTTGCTATTTTATAATAATGTTTGCCACGCGATAAAAGCGAAAGATCGTGTTTGGAACAACGATGAAACAATTTAAAAAGCGTTTTTATTCTGATATTTAAATTAAACACAATCTCCCTTAGGGGAAGACTATATTTTAAACCACTAGTTACTGTGTAAAAAGTAATTTAGACTTTTCAAAAAAGAAGGCAATAAGGAAAGATAATTAAATGTCAGGTAATTTTCATTAGAACCTCATTTTCTACTTGTTAGTTTAATTGTGTCTCATATTAAGAATTCTCGTTAGAGGATATAAATGAAGGAAATTAATATTAAATTCATCATCATCATCATTACAGCCCAATTATGTCCACTGCTGAACGAAGGCCTCCCCTAATGATTTCCACGCGGACCGATCCCTTGCAGTTGACATCCATCTGCTACCCGCCACCTTAACCAGATCATCCGTCCATCTGGTTGGGGGGTCGGCCTACGCTTCGCTTTCCGTTACGTGGACGCCACTCGAGAACCTTTCCGCCCCATCGGCCATCGGTTCTACGCACTATGTGCCCTGCCCACTGCCACTTCAACTTGCTAATCCTCTGGGCTATGTCGGTCACCCTAGTTCTCCTACGGATATCATCGTTTCGGATTTTATCGCGTAGGGAGACACCTAACATAGCCCTCTCCATAGCACGCTGAGCAACTTTGAGTCTATTCAAGAGGCCCTTAGTGAGCGACCACGTTTCGCTTCCGTATGTCATAACTGGCAACACACACTGGTCAAAGACCTTCGTCTTGAGACACTGAGGTATTTTGGACGAAAAGATCTGCCTTAACTTCCCGAACGCTGCCCATCCTAATTGGATTCGACGAGAAACCTCCTTCTCGAAGTTGGACCTACCCATTTGGACTACCTGTCCCAGGTACACATATTCGTCAACAACTTCGAGGACAGAACTTCCAACTGATATCGGTATAGGTACGACATGGGCATTAGACATGACTTTCGTCTTGTCCATGTTCATTTTAAGACCCACCTGTTGAGAAGCTCGTCTAGGGTTTCGAGCATAGTGCTTAAATCCTCCATGGATTCTGCCATGACTACTATATCATCGGCAAATCGAAGATGAGTGATGTACTCGCCATTCACGTTGATGCCAAGTCCTTTCCAATCGAGCAGCTTAAACATATCTTCCAACGCAACTGTGAACAGTTTCGGAGATATAACGTCTCCCTGTCTCACTCCTCGGTGCAATTGGATAGGTTGTGTAAGCTCTTCATGTACACGGACTGACATAGTATAGCGCTCTCCAGACATCTCAATACTTCGATATAGCGAAAGTCAATATGGCACCGTTGGAGGGCCTGAAGCACAGCCCAAGTCTCGATCGAATCAAAGGCTTTCTCATAGTCCACAAACGCCAAGCATAATGGCCGGTTATACTCTCTAGTCTTCTGTATAACCTGCCGCAGCGTATGTATGTGGTCTATGGTGCTGAAGCCTTTGCGGAACCCGGCTTGTTCGGGGGGCTGGAAATCATCAAACCTACGCGCGAGACGGTTCGTGATGACTCTGGAGAACAACTTGTAAATGTGGCTCAATAGCGTGATGGGTCTATAATTCTTCAGCAAGGTTTTGTCGCCTTTTTTGAAGAAAAGCACCACCACGCCATTGCTCCACGCCTCTGGCGTCGCACCCTCACGGATCACGGAATTAAAGAGCTTCTGAAGGGTCTTAAGCACTGGCGTGCCACCTGCTTTCAAAAGTTCTGCGGTAATTCCGTCTTCTCCGGGGGCCTTATTTCGCTTAAGTTGTTTCAGAGCCATCCTAATCTCGCTCAAGGTGACTTCCGGGATATCCTCAGATAAATGTCGGGTTAACTTAGCTCTCGGGTCTTCGGCTAAGCTTGAAGCGGGAATCTGTGTAGCGGTATATAACTCGCTGTAAAACTTCTCAATCTCCCTCAAAATCTCTGGTTTAGATGAGACTACATTTCCACTGTTGGTCTTCAGACTAGTCAGCTGGCTTTGCCCAACAGACATGTTCCTTGCAAACACCTTGGAACCCTGTTCCGTTCGATCGCCTCTTTAATACACTTTGTATTAAAGCGACGAATATCGCGTCGCAAGGAGCTGGATATACGTCTATTAAGCTGCCGGTATTGTGACGCGTCGTCTGAAGACTGCAGTTTCATCTGTCGTCTTGTCGCCATGAGATCGAGAGTCTGTTGAGATAGTTTATTGGGTCTTAATTTGCGTTGTCCCTTGCAAAACTTAGACCCAACTGTTTGCAGAGTTTCCACTAGCCCGCTATTTATATCGTCCACTGTTACGCAGCTCTCTAGGCATTCAAAGCGATTCTGCAGTTCGAGTTGAAAGCTCTCGGGGTTATTGATTTGAAGCACGTTAGGTCGGAGCGTAGACTTCATCAGGCGAGACCTCTCCAGTTGAACATTAATATTTAACGTGCCTCTTACCATACGGTGATCGCTACCGGTTTTCACCCTGGCGATCACAGAGACGTCGTTAAATATATGTCTTCTGGTGGTCATGATGAAGTCAATCTCATTTCGTGTGGAACCATCGGGACTCAACCAAGTCCACTTCCTCTGCGGCGGCTTCTTGAAAAAAGAGTTCATCATAAAGAGTCCCTCTTTTTCCATGAAATCGGCCAGCCGCTGTCCCCTGGGGTTCCGGTGTCCAAATCCATATTGCCCCACTTTCAACTCACAACCACTTCGAATGCCCAGCCTTGCGTTGAAGTCTCCCATAACGACCGTAAAGTGTGTCTTGGAGGTATGCATTGCTCTGCTGATATCATCATACATAGCCTCCACTTCATCGTCGGAGTGCGATGAAGTCGGTGCGTAAACCTGTACCACCTTCAGCGCATAGCGCTTGGTGATTCTTAGTACAAGGTACGCTACCCTAGCTGACACACTTTCGATCTTCACGATGTTGTTGATGAGAGACTTATGGACGAGAAACCCGACACCACCCTGGGACATCTGGTCGCCCTCACGGTAGTAAAACAGGTTGCCGGATTGCAGTATTGTGGTATCCTCCCCCTCTCTTCGGACTTCACACAAACCTATTATGTCCCAATGCAACCTGCCTAACTCCGTTTCTAGCTCTAATAGCTTTTCGTCAGTCCTCAGTGTGCGCGTGTTATATGTTGCCAGTTTTAAATGCCGTTGTTGTTTCTTTAGGTAGCCGGATCTCTGCCGGAGATTCTTAGCACCCCTTGCCCCGCCGTAACCGTGGCCGCTACCGTAGCCCGGAATAGCGGGGCCGCCGGGGACTAGGGGCCAATTCTTACCTGCGTCTTCCATTGAGGGTAAATGCCATACTCACCACGCTTGGCAGGCGGGTTGGTGAGCGCAGAGATACGCCAGTACCTAAGTGATGCTGCTGCCCATCACTTGTTGGGAAATATTCCCTCTGTCGCCTTCTACGACACCCTAGGAAGAGTAGGGGTGGTGACAATCGTATTCTAGTCTGCCGTCACCACACGGCTGAATTAAATTACTTCAATTATAAAAAAACTTATTTAACACTATTTCAAGAATTAATTTTACTCGTAACTACTTTACTTAATTTATCTGGTCTTCCAAGTAGAAGTTTGAAATTGCCTTGATAAAGTTCTATTTATTGCGGAATTAACGGAAAATGACTTAGACTTTTCAGTTATACGTAGACCAAACCTCGATGTAATTATCATTTACCTGTTATGCATTTTAGATGCATGTTTAAAAATTCTCAAAGTGTATTTCAGGCTCATGTTTATTTCACCATCATTAGCCTATGACATATCTCTGCAGGGCACTGCCTATCCGCACAGCATAGCAATGGTAAGTTTGGAACGTTACCCACCTCGCAGTTGCAAATATGATTTATGGGTGATTTATGCTCAATGTGCCCTCCGAAGCACGGAATCGTCCTTCTTTTAGACAATCCGGTGTTCAGCCAGCATTGTCTTAAACAAACCAGGATTAAATAAATAAATAAAAATATCCACTGACATTCACACAGCGCCATCTAGCCCCAAGTTAAGCGTGAAGCCTGTAATATGGGTACTAAACAACAGATAAACATACTTATATACATTTTTTTTGTAAAAACTTACATATTATACATAGAAAACACCCAGACCATTACAAACAGACATGTTCATGCACACAAATGTTTGTACTGCCCGGGGATAGAACCCGAAATTTTGGTGTTGCAGTGCAGATCGTCATATCCTATATAAAAATATATAAAAGTTACTAACTAACCGGTATCGCCGTGACACAGGATCATGCAGCAATTTAAACTCATCGCTTTGAACCCTAGATTACGACAGGCAGTTTAGTAATGTGATAACGTATTTATCCAAAAATAATGGGTAAATTCAAACCTGGCAACACTGTGATCATTTGACAGAGTGCGCTGCGCCCGCTACGATTAAAATGTGCGTGCGCATTTCAACACAAAGAAAGTTTATTACAGGCTATTGTTGTACTGTTAAATATTACCTATGCTAGTGAATACTAGGCCGGCTATACAATTGCAATAGTTGTAAATAAGGTATTGGTGATATTATTATTTTATTTATTTATATACATTTAACTAGCTTTTGCCCGCAGCTTCGCTCGCATTAAATTCGGGATAACACGGTACTTTCATTTATCACTATACATAGGATTTCCCCTCCCTCCAACTTTAAAGGTTTCGGGGTCAATTTCAGAATTTTTTATTGATTAAAAAAATATGTTATAGTGAGCTAACCTTAAAAGATAGACATATGCTGTCGCGGACTTTTTTGTAGACCTTTAAAAGGAGAACAATACTCTCATACATGACTTTTGTGTAACTTTAACCGTTTACGCAGCGTACGCAGCGGAAGCTCCAAGTATGAAAATATACCCCGATTTTGAAACATTTTTCATTACTGCTCCGCTTTATTACTCGTAGCGTGATGATATATAGCATATAGCCTTCCTCGATAAATATCTAACACTGAAAGAATTATTCAAATCGAACCAGTAGTTCCTGAGATTAGCGCGTTCAAACAAACAAACAAACTCTTCAGCTTTATATATTAGTATAGATTTAAACATATATGTAATATGATTCCGAAGTACAGCATAAGTGTTAGATACTTTACCGTGTACCACATTCGCCAAAGATTATAACTGTTATAATCTTTGGTGCATGTGTTTATTTGGAATTGACTATTTTAATTCTCACCTGAAAAAGACGGTGTATAAGGTCTTCGCTGCTACAACATCTAATGTGAAATGAATTATCTATCTATCTAATATCTGTCACCATACCTATGCTACTGGCATAGATATGTTCCGAGTTAAAGGATAAATACAAGTCATAAATATATGGGACCCCAGTGATCTCCACTTAAACGTGGTGCATCCTGCCAATAAAACAAAAGATATAGCGTACCTAAAGTAAGTGGCAAGTGTCATCATAAAAAATTCACCAGTGATCCCAAAGAAGGACCCTCGGCTCAATTGCTAACTATTGTCAAAAGCCTTCTCGCGGAAGGTAGGAAGGTCACAGGCCCCCGTCGAAGTAGTAGAAAATCAGTATAGATTTTACCGCCGACTGAATAGCTTTTTTTAAGACATTCAGTGAACGATAATGTACTACCGCGGTGGTGAGTGATACGCCTGAACATGACAGAGACAGTGTTGAAGGAAATCCATAAAACAGGTTATTATTTGCCGCCAACACTGCCCTGCGCTCGCGACCCTTGACAGAGGTTAGGTGTCTCATATCCGGTAATTAAACTAGCTACAGTGCCCTCTCCCGAAACACAGAAGTGCAAAACACTCCTATTATACCGATATAAATAAAAATAATAAATAAATAACCACTGACATTACACAGCGCCATCTAGCCCCAAGTTAAGCGTGAAGCCTGTATTATGGGTACTAAACAACGGATAAACATACTTATATATTTTTTGTAAATACGTACATATTATACATAGAAAACACCCAGACCATTACAAACAGACATGTTCATGCACACAAATGTTTGTACCGCTCGGGGATCGAACCCGGAACCCTTGGTGTTGTAGTCGACGTCTCAACCGCAACATCACAGCGGTCGTAATAAGATACTGCATTTTTTTTAAAGTAGCAAGCGTGAGGTCTGCTTTATTTTGTGCATCGTGATCGGGCACTTGTTGCGGGAATGTACGCGCTGTGTTCATTACTCGGTATTCCAGTATGCCAAATACAGTGGCGTGCACGGATATTATGAGTAGGGTATGCAAAGAGAGTGGCACTAATCGCAAAAACAATAATTTAAATTTTATAAAATTGAGTGATCAATGACAGCAAATCGCCTATGGCTTCAATTCTGTAGAGGAAAATGGACGAATAAGTGAGAATCATTTAATATGTTGGCGATTTTCCGGGTTATCTGGACGCACAGGGTATGCATTGCTTATTTGCATATATGGAGTGCTCGCCACTGGCTAAATATAATGCGGCTACAGTATGGAAAGGAGGTTTGAATCCTCAGTCAGCTCAGCTAGACTGGTTGA
>PQWD01002333.1:12469-167278 GCA_019425675.1 Leucinodes orbonalis
CCGAATAAGGTCAGTTCGATATCCAAACGTTTGATTGCATTAAATTGTTCATGGGGCAAATCAAATTTTGTTTTTACGGATTCTCAAATGGCCTCAAATACAGTGATGTTGGATCATGCTGCGACGTTGGCTCTATTAACATATCTCCATCGAGTTGTCTGTATGGTTAGATTGTTGAGTTTATTGAGCGTAGGAAGCGCATTAAAATTAGTTCCTATGGAACGTTTTCTCTGACTGGTGATGTATTGATGCTTGAGTACCGCAAGGCAGTATGTCACCCTATTTATTTCAATGAAACCAATAGTAGATTTAACTACAATTGTGTATTAAAATAACAACAGGATATAATGTTGAAGGTGATGAGAAAACGGAGTCGATATCTGCGCAAAATGGGAAACCTATTCCAGCAGGACTGCGATAAGTTTAAGAGAGAGAGGTATAATGTTACAAATTTTTATATTAAAATAATGGTTGCAATTTAATAATAGGTAAATACCATCAATCAATCAAATAATCAGCCCATCGTCCACTGCTGAACATGCGTAAATATCATACCGTTGGCTAAATATTAAACAAAATTCAATCACAATTTGTGATGACCGGGTAACCATGTACGAGAAACCTACACAAAGATAAACGGTTAATAACGCATAATGAGTTTTTTTGTTGTATTTCAGTTACCCCAATAAAGAATTAAATAAATAAATGTAACAAGTAGGTAATAATAAATCCCAGACAAACAACGCAAATTCCAAACGGTTTCTAACCACAGTCCTGTAGCCGCTGAACGCCGGATATAAGCGGTCTTCAATATAATTGGGACTCAGGACTCGCGTAAACAGTTAATTGTTATTGTCACAACCGTACCGCAAGGGCTACCCTCAGAAATTATAGTGAGCATACAGATAACGACGGAATCAGGAGGGGCGAGGCGAAAAGCTCACACGCGCCATTTTGTTGTAACCGACATGACAGTTCTGCCACCATAGGCTTTATTTTCTCTGTCTTCGACTGCCACAGATTATACTCTTATCTGCCGCCATGTGTATATGACATCTGTTTTAAATTTTCACATTCATCATTTCCCTCGCATTTGTAATGCCATTATAACTGCATGAAATTTCTACGAGTATGTCATTATAAATCTGTTTTAATACATTACTCGTAGAACATAATTCCCAATAACTGAAACCTGCGCAACGCTGCGAAGAGTTCAAAGTGTTGTGCGTGTAGGCCAATATCCACATTAGGCCAAGACGTAGGATAAACTAAGGCCACATAACACCCCTAAACGGGTAGATCGGGACCCACTGAGTAGAGACGTATAAGAGATAGATTGATGATCAATCCGAAAAACAAAAATATATTAACGTCCACCAATGGGGGATACATTAGACATAGGGAATAATTGGCAAATGAGTTAATCCACGCGTATGTCTAGCTGTGGACTACAATAGGTTGAACAAAGACTGGTTATTATGCTGTTTGAATAAGCCACCAGTAAAGAGTGCCTTACATCACAAAACAATAGGTAAGTTACTCAAGAACAGAATTGAACCACGTTGAAAACCGAAAGTGTCCGGATTGATCATCAGATTCAACTCTATAATTTCTGATTGTCTTCATGAAAGACGGAAAACACTCCACCTCATCGAAAACCCACAAACGCTTCCAGAACTCATAAATATTGACCAAATTCTCATACAGAAAAAGTTGTCCCAATAAAATCGCTTCAAACAAGGCTGTCAATTGGATCGCGCTCGGCCGACCGTTCGTTTGGGAATAACGAGGGACACATTTTTCCTGAATCCCGTATAACCTCCTGTGGGATCACACGAAGGAAAATTCTTTACGAAACCGTACCTACAGCGTTATAAGCTATGTTGTGGGTAAGGCCTCTGACTTACAGTGGGACATTACATGCTGATTATGAACCATAAGGGTTTTGATAAAAAAATCTAGATTTTACTCCTTCGTTTGTCCCGTCTTTTTCACCTGTATTTTAGCCTAAAGTCATGGACGTATTAAAAATACGGACAGACTGTCATTAATACAAAAATGCTAGAAAAAATGTGTCCGCGAAATGACAATATTTGATGCAATTTTGAAAAAAAAAATGTATACTGATTTTAGTGTTTAAAAATAACAATATGTGATAGAATGATTCATTTACCTATCATATAGTTTCTGGGTGTATTCCTTTTATTTACTGCGGTTTTTGCATCATTTCACAACGCAAGCCATGCTATTTTTATCCTTACAAATTCTATGGCTAGTCAATACTCATCCGACTGTGTAACAGCTATCATCTTCATCAGCTCATTAAACTACCCCACTGAGGGGCACAAGATTACCCGTATACCCCGAACCGCCCACGTGGGTCCATTACAGATTGGCCGACTTCACGCACAACCTTTGAATTTATTCATGCACACCTATGAATGTGTGAATGCCCCTCAGTGGGGTATTTAATGAGCTAATGAAGATGATAGCTGTGATAGCTGTGCGCGAGATTTTCCTGCACCTAGAACGAACATAAGATAAGTCGAAATACTAAATAATGTACTGGCAAGATTGGACCCTCCCTGTAGATCGGTAGGCAACAGCCCATACAGCCACCGACGCTCTCACACGTGACAACTTAATCAACCCTATAAATGTTATAGCGGGAGAAATAGACGATATATATATTTTTTTTCGAACTGACTACTGCTGTTGGCCGCAGATGGCCTTTACAGCTTCACCGGGCAAGAGGCGAGCGCAGATGGCTCTCAGCCTTAGTATTTACACAAGAGCCTAAGGGCGTCCCCGAACGGGACTCGAACCTCGGCTTAGGGCGTTGCGGGGGGGGCTTGGTAGCCTAACATATGTTTGGGGAGAAAAAATAGACGATATAGCCTGTCCTATTAGTGAAAAGTCAACAGAGACAATTGTAACATTTGATCCAAATTCTGCAAGACCAAACTGAAAAACGCTTTACGCCCGCTTCCAAAAGGTCACTGTATGTTTTCTTCACTGCATATGAAGTGTTCACCCCGCGAAATAATCGGTTTACAAGTAGCTGGCACTCGCTCTCCGCTAGTCAATTTTATTACACATTTTCCTCATTTGCTTCGCGTCCATGATTTTTTTGCTTAAACTTATTTATGTAACATACGAAACTTTATCCTAACACATTTGTGATAGAATTTACTTAAGTAAATACATTTTCGTCAGAGAGCGTCGGTGGTCGTGGTGTGGACTGTCGCTTCCTACGGGAGGGCTGAGGTTCAAATCCGACGTACCAATGTATTTTCGAATTTTCGAAAAATATATGTACGTTATCCGACGCTCTTACGGTGAGGAAAACATCGTGAGGAAAACCTTCATGCACGCTGCGAAGAGATTCGAGGTTGTGTGTGAAGTCGTCCAATCACTGGGCCGCGTGACGACTAGGCCTAATCACCTATACGGGTAGGCTCGTGCCCTCGGTGGGGACGTTTAATGAGCTGATGATGTGATGAGAAATACATTTATTTTAAGTAAAATACTAAGCATTTAGGTCAGAAATCTTAGTCTTATCTCGTCCAATTTCAACCAGGGGCATTTCCTAAAGCAGTTCATCAGGTCTGTTCGGAATGAACACCTTAATATTTTGCAACGATCATCATAGCACTTTATTGCATGACGCAATCCGGCTCGAAGGACCATATGTAGTGGCCTGAGCTTTTGAATGTTGAATGAAAGAGAGTTTGTTATGATATTATAAAATGTATTGAAAGTTCCACAAATGTTCTTATGTTAAATGTTAATTTCAAATGTTGGATGAAATGGAATGGTTATGAGTGCTCGCGTATGTCCCGACGGCGAAATGTACACTAAATTTGTAATAAAGAAATTTTAAAAGCGATGGCTGTGGCCTAGTTACGGCGCGTGTTACGTCACACGGTCACACAACCATTGCAAAATATTAAGGTGTTCGTTCCGAACAAGGTCAAAGGGCGTATCTACAACGCTACGCTTGCTACTCCAATCCCGGACTCGTCTACTCCAACAGTCTTGGGTCCTGCCTGATAAATTTTGGGTCTCGAACACCATGTTTTCTTGGATGTCGCTAAATCTATCTCCACAGGACATACATAGCCTAGTGTGGGAGTCAGTTTTCGTGTATACTGTGTATTTTTAAATTGCCAATAAATATTTTTTTTTATTTATAAATTTAAGTTTTTAAATTAAAGAAAATTCGTGTTTTTTGTCACAGTTTAAAGAATTCCTTCTTTCTTACAATGTACCGTAATAATGTTATGTGTGTAACCAGTAACATCATTGTCTGAGCGGTACAAACATGATATAAAGACAGTCCTTTCCTCCCATTATTTGGACAAGGCCGCGAACAAACAAAATGGCGTACAAATAAACTCGACAATATTGAACTGAAGCAATATTGTTACTCAATAGATAGACGAACCCTTATCTGAGAGTTTTCTGAGACGCATTACCAAAAAAAAATGGTATATATATTTTAAGACATTCATTGCCTCGCTTGTAACAAGCTGTCTTGGAGGCTTGTTAACGATTCTAGGTACCTTGTTAATAATATTATACAAGAATTAATTAACTGTCTATTACTAATAACCATCTATTAGTTATTTGTCCTTTCAATGCCGCTCCGTCATGGTCAGGCGTATCACTTACCATCAGGTGAGCGTCCCTACTGTCCTGTTCACTTGATAGCATATAAAATGTTATTGGTGTCTTTCAGGGGGTAGATTCTATACTCAACAAGCTTGGCAGGCGGGGTTGTGAGAGAAGGGATACGATTTTTTTATGTTAAAGTTTAGACGCTTACCTGATGGTAAGTAATACCTGTGAAAACCAACAACTGATAGAAAGTTCTTATTCTCCGTCAACGTCGCACTGCACCCGACACTAGAGACAACAGATGTTAGGTCTCTTATACCCGGTAATTTTACTAACAGTGCCCTTACCTGCAACACATATGTGCATAACACTGCTGTTTCACGGGACGATATCTATCCAGATCAGAGTAAACACTATAGTATGTATTATAAGATGAAGGTCAGCTTTCATACCATCAAATCGGTCGTCTGTCTTATTACTAACGTGACTAATAAAAAACGATAAACCTAAAATAGAAAGGCAAAGTTGGATACACAATAAAAGAAAAAGGCACAACCTCTCAAAAAGCAAGCGGTCAAGAACCCTGAATATGAGCATCGTAAACCCTTCCCTCGTCTCAAGGGATGAACGTGTCCTATTATATTTTACGATTGTCCTCGCAAAAACTGCGTAAAAAGGGTAGCGGGGCGATTTACACCTCACGACATAATTACGACTATTTTATAATACTTAAATCATAGACAGTTCAAACGTCAGTGACTTCTTTGAAAAGTAATTATGGTACATTCTGCAAGATTGTACTACAACAATACAGTAGTCATGAGTAAGGTCGCTGGTAGAGGGTAGATAAAGCAAACAAAGTGGAGGCAGCAAGGAGGCCTATGTCCAGCAGTGTACTGTGATTGATTTTAGGGGAATTACGACATCGATAACACAGCTTAACCATGAATTCAAAAGTTTGTTACTTTTAGGTATATTAATTTGTTAAAAAATATTTGTACGTAGATCAATTTTACATCAGTACATAGATAATAAGACAGTGAGACAATAAAATGTACAATATTTTCTTCCACAGATCGTGCTGTATAAACGCACTTTTATGCTAAACAGTTGCCCTCAATCCTTTAAGATTCAATTTGTCGGGAGTGTTCTAAGAGGTACGTTACTGCACTGGCTCCTCATTGAGGAGGGATCATCACGGAAATGTATAAATAATAGAATACTCGTATATTGTTAGTTAAATGGCCGATGGTGCGGAAAGGTTCTCGAGTGGCGTCCGCGTAACGGAAAATGAAGCGTAGGCCGACCCCCACCAGATGGACTGATGACATGGTTAAGACGGAGTTTAGCAGGTGGATGCAACTGCAAGGGATCGGTCCGCGTGGAAATCATTAGGGGAGACTTTCGTTCAGCAGTGGACATTCTAAGTTGAAATGATGATGATATCGTTAAAGTGTACGTCAGAATCGTAGGTTCAATTTTCAGATTTGCCAAAACATGTTGTCACTTTTAGAGGATCCATGGCGTAGCGGCTAGTACGTAGTGTTATGTGGCCGTCTTGGGAACATTTTACATGAAATGTTTTTGGTGGATTAAATTTGTATTATTTATGGCTTGATTACAAATATTGTTCAATGTTTATGACTTCATTTTCGAAATTGATTTTTATGTAAGTATTTCTCCTTTCCCTCTCCACGGTAAAGGTGGCTGGTATGTATGTCGACTGCTAGGAATTGCTCTCATTAAAGATGATACCTATGCATAAGGGAAATCATGGCAGTACCTATAAAAAATATTGTTTTACCCTTATAATACTTATACTTGTGAACTAATAAACAAAATTTAAATAAGGACCTTAAGGGACACTTTTAAACAGGTTCAAGCTGATATAATTTGTTTACAATTCGAAAATCAATATAGAGACGGCATAATGTGCTTTCCAAAGTACGGGAAATTCAAAATTATTTTTTCAGTCTCCCATCCTAAAACCGAACGCCCATATTAATCAACCAACCGCTTCACCATCAAGCCCTTGATTACACCCAAAAATAAACATTCTGGTTGTATACGCTCCATCTTTGCGCCCAAACACGTAATTAGCTGGATCTGTATCGGTATCCAACCCACGGGTGACTGTACAAATAGCTTAATGAACCGTTTGTTTACGTGACGAGCCGCCGCTAATTACGGAGTCTTGGATGCGGAGACAAGCCAACCATCTTGGCTGTAATCAGCCAAGGAAGGCTATAGACAATGACTGCTGTGTTGACGAGTTAATGCGATTGTGTTGACAATGTAAATGTTAATATCCACTGACATTCACACAGCGCCATGTAACCCTAAACTAATAATTTAGCCTATATATTATAGGTATATTATACTAAGGGTACAAAATAACGGATAAAAATGCTTATATACTTGTATATTGTAAATACATATATAACACCCCGACAAACGAATGCCGAATAAAATGTCATAATATGGCGGCTAATATGTGACGTTAGCCCACCATAGAGTATGACATGCGAATTGTCAAATAGCAAAGAGTCTAGCATGTTCTAGATATTTGCGAACTATGTAGAATGACGTCGACGCTTCAAACTTAGCGGGCGGACAGGTATATAAGGCGGACCGATGGGTGCGCCGGGAGTCTTGTGTTCTACTCAAGACGAACGAAGAGCGAAGTACCTGCGACTACAAGGAAGAAGCGAGAGATAAAGCGATATCTAAGGGACCGTCGAATGTGAGATAACAGTGTGAAGAGTTAACGAGTGATTATAACGTGTGTGTGCGGATACTATACGGACCAAGTGTTGTGTTACAGTGTGCAGTGTTAATTACGGATTATTGTGCGAGCGTTAATTGACTAATCAGTAAGAGTGTAAGTGTAATTAGTGTTGTGTGTTGTTAATAGTGGTTAATTAATAAAGTGTGTTACCGTGTTATTCTTCGTGTTTGGAAATAACTTATCCTGAACCCTCAGCTCGTAACAAAATTTATTTCATTCAATACACAATAAGTTTTTTGTTCATCTAAGTCAATGATTTGAAATAGTAATGATACGTTGTATGCTCACAAAATAATATTTTTAACGTTGTGTCTTCCGAAGCAAAGGGGGACACGGGACATATTTTTTCGCTTACCCATCCTATGGGCTACTACGCCCATAATTGTTTGACTTTTAAAACAAAACACGCTAGCCGTCGAGCCTTTAAAGGTAGGCTATTAGAAATCCGTTTCAATATCTTCCATTAGCAATTGCCAAATAACGAGCTTTGCAATCCGCGTTGGGATCGAATCCCCTAATCCCACGCGACGTTATCGGCGGACTAATTCTCCCGTGATTTATCTTACGGTGGTGATCGGCCGCGGGCTTAGGCGGGATTAAGGAAAAAGCGGTAATGGATGCTTTGGGCGGGATTTATTTGTGTTGATTAGACCAATTGTTTGAGTGTTTTCACTTGAAAGCGAAGAAAGGACAATGAGGTAAATGGATTTCTTTATTGATTATCTTTAAACGACTATTTTGTTTCTGTATCATCCTCATTATCAGCTCATTAAACGTCCCCACTGAGGGGCACGGCCTACCCGTGGCGGGGTATAGGCCTTAGTCACCCATGCTGACTCAGTGCGGACTGGCCGACTTCATGCACAACCATTGAATATCTTCGCTGGCGTGCGCAGGTTTCCTCAATTGTGTGAACTGTCACTTTCCTACCGGGAGGGCGTTCAAATCCCGCCACGTACCAATGGATTACGAATTTTCGAAATTATATGTACGTTTATCTGACACTCTTACGGTGAAGGAAATCATCGTAAGGAAAACCTGCACGCCTGCAAAGAAACTCAAAGGCTGTGCGTGAAGTTGGCCAATCCGCACTGGGCCCGCGTGGATGACTAAGGCCTATATACCCTTTACGGGTAGCCTCGTGCCACTGGGTTGGGACGTTTAATGAACTGATGTGTGACACCCAAATTGCATCCCCTAGCAGTGGTGATAGTGTGAAAGCATTTATAGTAAAAGTTACTTTTAATATGCGATGTTTAGATTAAATAAATGCTTTCTTTCTAAAAAAAAACTTTGTCAGTCGTACGTTTTTATCGTAGAGACGTATTGTATTATCTCTTGACCCGACTGCCACCGATTATATCAATATTTCAATACAAATATTAGTAATAATCACAGACATCAGAATATACATTACATTGGACAAGCCGCCAAATTTATAGGCAGTCCCAGTGTCGCAATTTCTTTTCGGTTCTTACCTGTGAAAAGTTATTATATTTCTTGGTAAATTTACTGATTCATTGCGATGATGGCATGTTACAATTGCACAGGATGGCATTTTGGAAAAAAACGGTAATTTCTTCTAATATTCATGCGTCTTGACTCGTCTCACAGAGCGTAAACTGGTAGCCAGTGTATGCTCGTTGAGCTTACAGTTGTCGCACTTTAAACGCGGCTTGCCCCATCTCCTGTATTGGGAAATCTGTGGTAATAATAAAGCAGTAGTGGACCCCAATGGTCGGGCGATACCACTTCGGACACGTCCCATTGTGCTCCTCGTTGTAAATGATATCCCACAAGGATACAAAAGTGCCGAAGATTTAGAGCTTACTAGAAATTACAAACGGCATTCGTCACACCCTTAAAACTTATTCATAATCATAATTACTGCCTAACATGTCCATTGCTGAACTAGGGCCTCCCCAATGGATTTCACGCGGACCTTTACTTAGCGTTCGATATCCATCGACTCTTGAAGGTTAACATCGTGAGGAAACCTGCGCACGCCTGCGAAGAAATTCAAAGGTTGTGCGTGATGTCGGCGAATCTGCTCTGGGCTCGCGCGGACGACTAAGGCCCTTTACTGTTACGTGGACATGGACGGAAACATGAATCATTATTAATATTATTGATGGTAAGTGATACGCCTGACAATGAAAGAACAGCGTTATCGGTATAGGGGACCCCAACATATTGTAATTTTTTTTCATGTCTCTTGTCAAAACCTAATAGCGGTTTACAGAATACATATACGTACAAAGTTTGAATAGTGTAGTGCATATAGTTTCGGAGAAAAAAAGGGTGTGACATACGGACGGACAGACTGACAGTCAGAGAGAATTGAGGAATCTATAAGGGTTCCCTTTTTTGCCATTTGGCTACGGAACCCTTAAAAATAGCCTGTTCATCTTTAAATACGTTTTGTTAAGAAACATAGTATAACACTAAGTCACTATTATTTATTACTAAGTCACCACAAGTATACGTATGTTTGCTTTTAAACAACGCATCGGACTTTGATACGTTTTTTTATAGATAGAGAGATTGAAGAGGATGGTTTATATGTAATAGTTACCATCCATTAAATATTGGAAAAAAACTGTTATTTTTGACGTTTCTAATGTATTAATTATTTTCGCTTACATAACAAACGCAGGCCCTACGAGATTTCTCAATGGGTATAATGTTTAGTATCAGCATTGCACCCGTGTAAAGCCGGGGTGGGTCGCTAGTTAAAAAAAAATGGCAATAAAGCAGAACACACTCAGATAGCATTTTCAATGTCTCATCTAGTGAATCACAGTCGCAGGGAGATATCGTCGTAAATTCTGCGCAGACGCATTGTACAGCCTGCAACGGGTTAAATCTAGAATTTGCAAATGTCCACCGGTCCCGGCATTTATACGGTCTTCCCTACCGTTGAATTAATCAGTTGTTATTGTTAAAACTTTGGTAAATTGCCTCGCATTCGGATACTAATGGTACGCATTTGAAAAGTTGTATGCCTGATAGTTATTAATGTAAAGATAGTTTACTAAATAAGGGCTTGGTATTATCACATATTGCAATCTGCGAAAACAAGGATGTTTATATGAAAAGGTTATGTGATAATCTGAAGTGCTGTCTCGAAATGTAGGTATACTTTTGAATTGAGAGTTCCTTAAATTGAGCTTTTTGTATTATATAAATATTATGTTGAATTCCATTACATTAGCTTTACTAGGAAACGCCATAAAAATAAGCAAACCAAGTGGCCAACACACTCTTAAGGTATTTAAACCACAGACAAGCTAGGCAAGTAGAGGTATTTCTATGGTTTAGGGCCGGACTGAGTATAAACAGAATAATAGGTAACTAAACTAACTAAAGTAAATGAACCCTTGAATAATGAACTCTTATAGTTGTCCTTAAAAACGTGCAAGTGTGTGTGCGTGCGTGTGCGCATATAAGAAGATTTGTATGCAAGTAATAGCATACGTGTGTATATAAAGGTGTGTGCCTGCACAGTCACACCTAAAACGTTAATTTCTTTCTTTCATATTTAGTTCAGCCTGTCTTACCCTGGGGCACAACCTAATAGTTATGGTAGAAGAAAATAAAAATTTAGGTTCAAACATTGTGTCTCTCAGGCCTTTAGCATTAAATTGTTTAATTGGAACTCAAAATATAAAGATTCAAATAATTATATAACAAATACTTTTTAATCATCAATTTTATTATTATATTTTTAAGACCGGTTCGAAAAAGTAGGATCTTCGAGAAGAGCCAGCAAGTTTTGTCGTGACTTTAAAACACGTAATTTTAAACTATATTTTCTTTAATTAAAACTAGTACAAGGGCAACAGGTTGTGTATTCGGCCCCTATCCCCGGAGTTTGAATCCAGCTCTGCCTAGGTAATCTAAGCAAAGTGCGACATCCAGAACTGCGAGTCTAAAGAAGAAAGTTCGCATCTTCTGGTCAAACAGACCGGTCCCGCCGGCCGTAATTACGAATTATTAACCGCAATTATCCAGATAATAATAATTTATTAGGAACCATTAATTGCGCATACACAGTGGACATTTGGAATTGGTAAACCTTCATCTGTTTACGTTTTCTATGGCCCGGACAAGCAATATTCATAGAGCCATATTGTGTAATCGTTGAGACGTCTACTACACCAAAGGTTCCGGGTTTAATCCACGAACATTTTAAAAATTTGGATCATCATCATCATCATTACAACCTAGAAAGTCCACTGCTGAACGAAGGCCTCCCCTAATGATTTCCACGCGGACCGATCCCTTGCAGTTGACATCCATCTGCTACCTGCCACCTTAACCAGATCATCAGACCATCTGGATGGATGAACATTATTATTGTCTGTTTGTATTGGTATGTTTGTTTATCTAATGTAATGTATTAACAAAATGTGTATGCGTTGTTCATTACCCAAATATCCTTTCCTTCCTTATCACAGTTGAAATATTAAATTAGGACTGTGGGCATGTCTATATATATTTATTTTTAACCTATAATATAAGAAGTCGTGCGTAAAGTTGGCCAATGTGCACTGGGCCCGTCTGGACGACTATACACCATTTACGGATAGGCTCGTGCCCCTCGGTGGGGACATATAATGAGCTGATGATGATGGTGATGATATCTCTCTATAGCTATGTTGTGTAGGAAGGCCTGTTCCTTAGAGTGGACGTTATAGGCTGATGATGATGTTGATAAACCTAACATATAAAAAAACGACTCATTTAGTGTAGCTGTTGAGGCGTCGACTGCAACACCAAAGGTTCCGGGTTCGATCCCCGGACAGTACAAACATTTGTGTATTTTCTATGTATTATATGTATGTATTAAAAAAAATGTATATAAGTATGTTTATCCGTTGTTTAGTACCCATAATACAGGCTTCACGCTTTACTTGGGGCTAGATGGCGCTGTGTGAATGTCAGTGGATATTTATTTATTTATAGATAAGCTCTTGCAAACACTATAGTAATACACTTCGCCATTTCTCAATCCCGCACCATGATTCATGTTATGTCACTCACAAACAAAACACCTGGTGCTATATTAATTAACTGAAACAATGGCTTTTGTAAACAAATCGCACAATGGCGGTGACTGTACCTTATCGGTAAGTTGCCAAAGGTTTTTCATTTCATAACAACCCTTTCGAAAGCTTCATGGATGTTTGAGAAACTCCATGGTTGTGGTATTGGTAAGTGTTCGAAACATTAAAAACAAATACCTATACAAATTTATGTTAATATTAAAGATACTATGCGTCTATGCTCCGAGCGTTGCGTGATAGACTCGGGGGTCGTGGAATCCACAGACATCAGAATATACAATTGGACTGGACAAGCCGCCAAGTTTATAGGCAGTCCCAGTGTCACAATTTCTTTTTGGTTCTTACCTGTGAAAAGTTATTATATTTCTTGGTAAATTTACTGATTCATTGCGATGACGGCATGTTACAATTGCACAGGATGGCATTTTGGGACAAACGGTAATTTCTTACACACACTACTGTCTTACTACGCCCTGACTAACCCCGTAAACGAGTCTTAAATAAAACAAGAAATTTCAAAAAAAGAACTAGCTATCTCTTTAGCTTGCAGCGCGCTATTGTTTCCCGGGTCTTTTGTCATTCGCCCGTCCCAACATAAGTTGATCCCTTGCTTGTCAATTTATGGAACTAATACTATACTGTTAGTACTACAAGGGAGGTCAGGGTACTCTGGTCACTTGCTGTTGTTCTTAAAGCGTCCTCTACACGAGGACCTTAGAACGAGCGTTTGTGAGGATCGCTATGAAAGCTCGAGATATTTCCGATAAATTCCTTTGTTAAATATTAATTTTTATTAGCTAGCATAGTTGGACGGTGCGGTATTTCATGGGAATTCCAATAAATTATATTAACTAATAGACCTTCGGAAAAATGGAGACTTATTTAATGATTGATTTTATTTTGGAAAATATTCGTTCCACTGTTATTATATTGGTCTTATCTATATAAGAACGTTAATAAGTATGTATAATAAAAGTATCGATGGTGGTACTCGAAATAATTTTTGGCGGTCATCCATCCGTCCATTGCTAAGATGCTTAACTAGCACCATAATTAACTGAACGCGCTAGCGAGTGCTACGCCATCGAGTCCTTATTTTAAATTCAAAATGCCTATACCCTAAAAATTAATGGACTAACTTGGAAACTTTTTCAAGCATTAATAAGATTTAGACACAATTCAGTAAATTATCACGCTCACATAGCGATAAACTCGATTTTTTATATTCACAGCGCAAGTTTAAGTAAACCCTCCTAAGATTTTAAGGCTGAGAGCTATCTGCGCTCGCCAATTGCCCGATGAAGCTGTAAAGGCCATCTGCGGCAAACCGCAGTTTGAAACAAAGAAATGCATCAATTTCTTATCCTTTATTTCTATCTAGGTTATTGAAGATGGTACATACAAGTATAAATGACAATAAGAATAAGATCACGCACCAGTTACCAAGTTATTATCCCGACAGTACTGAATAACCGGAGCTTTGTTCGGGACTTCCACAATGGAGCCACATGTGCCAGTTATGGCCAGTGAGGTGCGGTACATGTCCCGATTGTTGGTTTTTGGGACAACGTTTTATTTACTTCACTTTGATTAATTCAAAGAAAAAAGGAAATTCAAATTAGGCCTCAATTTTGAAGTGCACCCTAAATTGAGAAGCATTCGAAAAATTCATTTTAAAAGTAATATGAGAATTGTAATAAAATTTTTATTTTTTTTTGTGTCCTCAGGTTGCAATCGAAATCGAAAGACACTGACTTTATTTGAACGAAATAACAAACAATCAAATTTGTTTATAAAAAAATAAACGAATAGAAAAAAGATTTAAACAATTAAGAAATCAATTCAAATTAAATGTTTATTATAATTATTTAATTATTTTTGTTATTAAGAATTTTTTATATCAAGCTAAATGTATAATTAGTATTTATTATATTTAACTGGTTTATCATGATAACATAGTGTTAGTCAAAGTCGGTAAACATTTAAAAGTCAATAAATTTAATTAGTATTAATCAGAACAAACCCATTTTTAGGGTTCCGTAGCCAAATTGCAAAAACGTAACCCTATAGTTCATTCAATCTGTCTGTCTGTCCGTCTGTCCGAATAATACAACCCCAATTTCTCCGAAACTATAAGCTACACTATACAAACTTTGTACGTATATGTATTCTGTGAACCGCTATTAGGTTTTAATAAGAAACTTGAAAAAATAATATATTTTGGGGTTCCCCATACATTGAACTGAAACTCAATTTTTTTTTATCGTACCTCTTCGTGTGGGATATCAATGTGTAGATCTTAAAAAATGGTATTGAGTTTTAAATACATTTTTTTTATAAATTGAATAGTTTGCGCGAGAGACACTTCCAAAGTTGAAAAAAGTGTGTCCCTCTAATTTCTAATCTATGGGGTTGATAAAATCGAAAAAAGATATAGATTTACATGACCATAAAATCAACGAACAACAACAACAACGAAATTTAGAAAGAAAAGAAAGAAAGAAAAAAAATATTTATTGATAGACACAAAATTACACTTATCATTACACACCTAAAATTCAATATAGGAAATTTATATAAAAAAAAGCAGTTACACAGTCACAAGTATATACATATAGATACTCATTACATATATATATACATATCCGTTATAACACACATATATATATACATGTATAGTACACACAAATACATATACATAGTGTACATAACAACAAATGTAACATTGTGTGTCAAAGGACCCCGTCTCAGCATTGTGCTGGCGTGCGGTTGGTAGAAGTGGACGAATTTGATTAAAATTTAGATTGATCGATTTTTGGTGTGTAGTTTTTTTTATACGTCATAAACAGTAGACCACTATTTTTTCATATTAAAGCTTTACAAGGTGCCTAAGTAAATAAAAATAATTTTATTTTATGTTACTTGCTGCTACGGAACCCTCCACGTGCGAGTCCGGCTCGCGGTTGGACAATTTTTAATGTTTAAGTACTTCAGCGGCTTTGTCCCGGTCAAAACTGTCCCACTGCACCAATTTAAAAGCCCCACCCCAATCCCTTTGCGTATTTCATTTCTCCGGTTATTGCAAAAGTTGATATCTTTCGGCTCGTTACGAGTATCTTCCCTTATTTAGGTTGAGTTTGGATAATTTCGGAGTCAATTGTACGAAATTGCTGTGTTAGATACTGTATTTTAAAGGATGTCACATTTTATTATAATACTAGCTGTCCCGACAAACGTTGTTTTGCTATAGAAATATTTCTAGGGAATACCTAGTGTAGAAAAAATCTAACTTTAAATAAGTGATAATTGATTAGCTATTTAGCAGGATAAAAATGGTAAAATTATTAAAATATATTTCAGAAAATTATGGGTTCATCGCAGAAGGGACAAAATTTAGGGTTGTATTTAAATTTAATGTTGGCACTAACCACAAGTAGGCTTGTAGTTGCGTTCAGCGTTGTTATAGTTAGGGTGTAGTGAGTTCAAAGCTCGCGGAGAGACCGCTAAGTGAAAATCACTGTACGATTTTCCCAGTTTGGTTAGGTTAGGTTAGGCTCAATAACCTTAAAGTCTGAAAAAATTTTTTGACGGTGCTACTTTTTAACCTATACATATAAATAAAATTGAAGGGTCTGTTTGAAAATTGAAATAGTCATTTTTTCTTCATGCATATATATATACGGTATATACATGCGAAAATAGCAATTAAAAAAAATGACTGGCTGTCCGTCTGTTTGTTTTGGGTAATCTCTGAAACGGCTGCATGGAAAACCATGCAGCCGTTCAAAAAAATAGTCAAGTCCAAAAGGAATTGACTTTTTTTGGAAGGTAGCTTATCTTATAAAGAAAAACAAAGGCTAGTTTTATTTTAGAAAATCTTTTTATTTCAGGTTTTTACCTGAAATCAATGCTGTACCGCGCGCAGCTTACGTCGCGCGGGTCTGTGCTTTTGAGGTTATGAATTACTGCGAGAAAATATTATCTTTATAACACGGGTAATTACCCCTGTGTTTTTTTTCTTAGTCACAATGACCAATGTACTTTAAATGCAAAAATAAAGGCCTAAAGACTCTGGAGCCGTGATGTGTAGGAGGCCTGTAACTGCAGTAGAACGTTATAGGCTGATGAGGGCCTAGTAAAAAATAACGGTAATAGACATTAAATCGTGTAGCCCTTACTCAATAGGCTAGTGATCACATTTTGTCTTGCGTATCGCTTACGGTGCAATACGTGTGCCAGCCCATATGGCCCTTACTTCTGGAAATCGCTTCTCGAACCAAATTTCTCAATAAAATTATTATAGCGTCTAGGAATTTGGTTCGAGAATAAGTTCACTTGAACTACTAATTAAGTAGTACGTTTTTCATTATTCCATCAGCTACCTGTCAAAAAAGTCTCGTCCAAAACCGTCCAGCCATTTCGAAGATTACCAGGAACACATAGACTTTGTCTAATAAATAAATATCCACTGACATTCACACAGCGCCATCTAGCCCCAAGTTAACGTGAAGCCTGTATTATGGGTACTAAACAACGGATAAACATACTTATATGCATTATTTTTGTACATAAAATGTTGTTTATGCAAACAAATGTTTGTAATGCCCGGGGATTAAACCCTTGGTGTAGTAGCCGAGACGTCACGTCTATTGCACCACATAGGTCGTCTTAAAAATGAGAATCTCGTCCATGGTAGGAGCAAATGATTAATTCCCCATCGGAGCTGAGATAGCACCCTGAGCCAGTTTGCGGAGCTAAAATAATTGCCTTCAGTTAACGCCCACACGAATTATTGTAACCGTATTTTTAATGTTTTACTGAATAATGCACTACCCACAGACATCCGAATATACAATTAGACTGAACAAGCCGCCAAGTTTATAGGCAGTCCCAGTGTCGCAATTTCTTTTCGGTTCTTACCTGTGAAAAGTTATTATATTTCTTGGTAAATTTACTGATTCCTTGCGATGATGGCATGTTACAATTGCACAGGATGGCATTTTGGGAAAAAACGGTAATATCTTCTAATATTCGTGCGTCTTGACTCGTCTCACAGAGCGTAAACTGGCAGCCAGTGTATGCTCGTTGATCTTACATTTGTCGCACTTAAAAAGGCGGCTTGCCCCATCTCCTGTATTGGGAAATCTGTGGCACTACCCTTTTTGCTAACTGACGTCATGAGCCCTTTATTACAAGTATGTTATTGCAATTAAAAATTTCACTACGAATTTAAGCGTCCTTTCTCAAACCAGAAATTACTCATATTATTTTACTCATATTACTTTATTTACCAATGAAGTAGCCAGTGGCGTGCACTCCATATATGCAAATAAGCAGAGTATACCCTGTGCGTCTAGAAAACCCGGAAAATCGTCAACATATACGATTTCCACTTCTTTGACCATTTTCCTCTACAGATTTGAAACCAGAGGCGATCTGCTGTCATAAACAGCACTCATTTTGACAAGAATGTGAATTAATTATTGTTTTTACTCATAATCTGTACACGTCACTGGAAATAGGTTTTATGAAATGCTATCTGACCGCCCCGGTTTCGCACGGATAACGATTGTTTAACTAAGGATCCTTCTTTATTCTTAAAACGATAAATTGCCTACGTGATAGTGTAGCTTGTGACAGAGAAAGATTTTGCAAAGATTTTGTCAAGTGATTCATTTAATTCTTTCCTCTTTATAGGTACTCGTAATATTAGTAAAGATACATATATCTATATTCCAATTCAATTACATTCTAACAGAATACATCTTATATTTTATTAAATTTTAAAAAATATTTTTGTTTGTGTGAAGTTGAAATTACTAATGTTTTGTTTGCAGAGAGCAGTATGGGGGGCTACTTACACCGATCGCACACTGCGATATACATAGTTCTGCGTTCACATGTGTACATAGCAAATATTAATATATCTTGAACATTCATCAATAAACTTACCTATTTACTAATAAACTAGGTTTAATCCATCCGTGAGTCTTATTTCCCCGCTGCGGCCAAGACACCGTAAGCCGTCATTATGATCAGTCGCGGGAGCTTGCGCGACTGACAGCGGGTTAAATTCCTTCCTACCGCAACTTCCGGAAGCAAACACTTTAACTTTACTTTACTTTTTAAATATATATATATGGTAAGGCTCGGCTAGAGTCCTAGTGAACTAACGTCCCTGCGCAAAGGACTTCTAAGTTCAGGTTAGGAGTTAGATTGTTCCTTATATACCTGATGTATTTATTTGATAATTATTTTCTTATCTGGTCTGGAACCATCGAGTTGATCAAAATTAACAATAGTTAATCAATCTTAAAAGTATCATACTTTATAAATTGTAGGGATGTGTAGGCCAAAATGTGAAATATTAACTTTATTAAACCTTTAAAATATATATACCAATAGTGAAACGTGGCCTTAACCTGAAAGCTTTCAGTTTTTTAATATAAAGAAATGACGTCAAAAAGTTTTTAAAATATGTATATGATGAGAGTAAAATGTATTTTAAGCCGGCGAAAGTTTTCCGCTTCGGACCGAAGATCGTTCATCTCAAGCCAAACGATTTCTGCAATCCAACTCTGAAATCTTATAAAGTGTAAAACCCCGAAGTAAAATTGGAACATTCACACAGATCCGCCATGTTGATGACCCGTCCGGAAATGCCAAATCAACGCGCGAGATTGGAACACGTGCTTTGAATACGCGTGTTCAAATGCCTCCTACGTTCGGAAACCGTTTTACATAAGAATGCGTTCACGAACCACTGAGTCGGATAATAGTCAGTTCGCAGTGAATACTGTAGGATCACTTGACTGTTCCCGCGCCGAATTCCCGCCTTTAAAAAGTAAATCGAATCACGCGGTGTTAGATAGTGTTGCGAAAAGTCGACATCCGATGTAAGTAGTCAAAAAGGTTAACTATAAAAAATAAGGAAAAAGAGTTTTTAACAATTTAATATGTGTGTATCCATGATGAAATAGTATTATAATAATTCAAATATTAATGTCTCATGTCCTCTAATCATTTTTTACCGGCATTCATCAAACTTGTCATTGGGCGGACAAAGCGTGTAAAGCATTTCAGAACACACGCAACACTTGAAGACCGAGATTCTTCACTGTAGGTTCGATCAGTCCTTATTCGCGTAACCGGTACGTACCTCCCACCCTGCAACGCCCTAAGCCAAGGTCACGTCCCACTCTAGGACACAATAGGCTCGTGCTTAATTGCTCGCCAATCGTCCGGTAAAGCTGTTAAGGCCACCTGCGGCCAACAGCGATATATATCATTCCGAAAAAATCGTCAAAACTACTCCGAATGTTTGCTACAGCGAAAATTGATAAGTAAACTAATATACTTTCAGAGTTTGTAAGGTTAGGTTTAAGGCTGTTAGTAAGACAAATTACTGGATACTGTGACCTAAGTCAAGTATCCCGTGTTTATTTTTATTATTACCTGTCACATCTTTAGTCCGGAATCCAACTGCCTATATTAAAATCATGTTAGTTATGGCAACACACATAGAGGAGGTTGAGGTCCCACGCAGCTAAAATCAGAAATGGCGCTATCCGCAAGAGAACTAAAGATACCAACATAGCCCGCCGGATCAGCCAGTTGAAGTGGCAGTGGGCCGGTCACGTATGTCGCAGAACCGATGACCGTTGGAGCAGACGTGTGGAGTGGAGACCGCGTCTTGGAAATCATAGCGTAGGACGCCCTCAGACCCGATGAACCGACGACTTGCTGTGGACCTATAGGAAATGCGAGGGACCGGATATCTGGCGCAGAATGGGACTTTTGTCCAGCAGTGGACTGCAACAGGTTAAATAGACAGAGATTAACATACAAACACCATTAGCACAGTGCCTGTTAAGCATTAATAAAAAACTTATCCTTCGAGCTACTCACAATGGTATTGCGTCACATCACTAAAAATACAGCCTAATATTTTTTTATTCTGACGCGCAAATCTTCGAGGCTAATACGTCAGGGTATGATTAATCGACTGAGCTTATGGTTTGGCGACAATTTATAGACTTTTTGTTGAAATGGTCGTGTATTTATAAGAATTTTATCCGTCGTCAAATTGATATTGTTCTTTGGAGCTGCTAAAAAATCTTTGTCATGATTGCTAGATACTTGTGAGTCTTGTGACGTAAAGAAGTTTATTTACTAATGCCAATTTTTTACCAAATGCTTCACCTTAACATGTTTAAGACAGCTTTACTGATAGCTTATCTACTCGTACTATGGCGAGACAAATACATGAAGCAAGGTGGTGGACTCGGTACTGTCTAGGCAGCTGCCACCGTAGTGTTAGATATTATCGTCAGCTCATTAACCCCCACCGGGGCACGAGCCTACCCGTATAGGGTGATTAGGCCGTAGTCGTCCACGCGGGCCAGTGCGGATTGGACGACTACACACACAACCTTTGAATCTCTTCCCAGGCGTGTGAAGGTTTCCTCACGATGTTTTACATCACCATAAGAGCATTATTATTATTTTTATAGCGTAGTATTGCTGAGAGACGTCGGTGGCTCAGTGTGTAGACTCTCGCTCTCCACCGTGAGGCTGAGGTTCAAATCCGCTACGTACCAATGTATTTTCGGAATTTATGTACGTTATCCGACGCTCTTACGGTTAGATATTTAATGTCGATTAAATATAAGTACGAAAATACTTGTGTTATGAGTTGTATGTTTCGGAAACAAGGGCACTATACTTAGCTAGTAAAATTAGCCGGATATAAAAGACCTAACATCCATCGTCTCGGGTATCAGAAAAATTTTGTATTGGTTTCCTTGAATACTGCTCTATCACGGTAAAGCATGGTTAGGACAAGTAGAGCATACTGACCGTACCGATCACAGTATAGCTTGAAAAAAGCTGCCAGTACACAAAAGTAAATACTCTATTAGATAATTCCAAGCAATGACAAGAACACAACACACTTTTCCTACTGTCGCCATTTGCTTTCTATCTTCAGCTTGTCTTCAGCCAAATGCGAAAAATGGTTACAAATACGATTCCTTTGACTCACGTATTTCCGAACGCGGATCTTTCAGATAAGTTTTATTTAGTTTTTAACGGATCTTGCTCGATCGAAGAAGTTGTTTTTCTTTCCTACTGAAGTTTTGTAAAAGGCTGTTTAGCTTAGTTTATTTGCTTTTCTTTGGCACAATTCCACTATTTATTTGTCAAATTCCCAACAAAACAAAATAAATATTCGTTTTTCCGCGATACCAACTAACGCGAAACGAGCGGCTAACCGCCAGGAATCGTGACCATTATATAGTCCATTGTGTATATTGTTTAAATCTGACTTCGTCCGTGAAAAGTCTAATTATCTTCATATGTTTAATTATGTAATTAAATAATTTAGTCTTAATGAATCATCATTTAGTTGTAGACGAATATGTGTACCTGGGACAGGTAGTCCAAATGGGTAGTCCAACTTCGAGAAGGAGGTTTCTCGTCGAATCCAATTAGGATGGGCAGCGTTCGGGAATAAGGAAGATCTTTTCGTCCAAAATACCTCAGTGTCTCAAGACGAAGGTCTTGACCAGTGTGTGTTGCCAGTTATGACATACGGAAGCGAACGTGGTCGCTCACTAAGGGCCTCTTGAATAGACTCAAGGTTGCTCAGCTGCTATGGAGAGGGCTATGTTAGGTGTCTCCCTACGCGATAAATCCGAAACGATGATATCCGTAGGAGAACTAGGGTGACCGACATAGCCCAGAGGATTAGCAAGTTGAAGTGCAGTGGGCAGGGCACATAGTGCGTAGAACCGATGGCCGATGGGGCGAAAGGTTCTCGAGGCGTCCACGTAACGGAAAGCGAAGCGTAGGCCGACCCTCAACCAGATGGACGGATGATCTGGTTAAGGTGGCGGGTAGCAGATGGAAGTCAACTGCAAGGATCGGTCGCGTGGAAATCATTAGGAAGCCTTCGTTCAGCAGTGGACATAATTGGCTGTAATGATGATGACGATGAATCATCAGCTGTAGGCCCCACGGCAAGAACAAACCTTCCCACACAGATTGGCATGCGAAGTTTGGGACATAACATACCGCGCAGGCCCAATGCTTTTGTTGGTGTTAACAATAGATATCATCTTAGACAGTAGTTCATCATTCCGACGAGAAACCATTGCGATAATTGATTGACTTATGCCGTTAACCAACGCAATGACCGTAAAAATTAAGTTGAGTTAACTTACTTAAACTTAATTTGACTGCTTAACCCATCCTTAAGCTCGTGCCCCCGGTGGTGATGATGATGATGATTCCTTGTACAGTTCCTATAACAACAACAAGCAAAACAAGCTCTGCTTAAATCGACTAGTTAGCGCTCAGTGAAATTCTCTATGTATACAAGAATAAGAAAGAAAAATAAGATTCTAAAATGTATTAAAATTTAAGTTCATAGTTATGTAGTCGCAATATTTGTTATTCACTTGCTTCGTAAATACCCACCGACAACAAACTTTGTAATTTTTTAATTTAAGTATGCAATTGTATTGTTTTGCATTGCAGAGCGTCGGTGGCTCAGTGGTGTGGACTGTCGCTTCCTACCGGGGAGGCTGAGGTCAAATCACCGACCCAATGATATTTTTCGAATTTTCGAAAATAATTACGTGTATCCGACGTTCTTACGGTGAAGAAACATCGTGAGGAAACCTTCAGGCCCGCCTGCGAAGAGATTCGAAGGTTGTGTGTGAAGTCGTCCAATCACGGCCGGCGTGGACGACTAAGGCCTAATCACCTATACAGGTAAGGCTCGTGCCCTCGGTGGGACGTTTAATGAGCCTGAGTCATGATGAATTGTATTGTTGTAAACATTAGTAAATAAACCAATTTGATATGATCTCTGAATATTTACATTCACTTTTACCCGCTAACTCGTGTATCTAACACGATAAACTGACCAGATTCATAATCTCTTTCTCACTCAAAAGTGTCCCAAATACCTACCCATCGCGTCAGCTGGGCAGAATTTCATTCGTTATCACAGTCGCTCTCTACATGTCAAAGTGACATAGTACTATGCTCGTGCTTCGCTCGTGCTCGTGCTCGTGATTTTCTCCCCTTTTAATCATAGATCCGCAATTAGCACTATGCTTCTTAAGTTATGTGCAGGTTAATGACAAAACTCTGTAACCACTGATATAAAAAGTTTAAAAGATACTCGAGTGTCTTGCCGGCTTCTCTCGAAGATCCTACTTATTCGAACCGGTGGTAGAGTCATTAAAAAATATAATAATAATAACAATTGACGATTCAAAAGTATGTCTAACAGATTTATTTGAATAAAGATTTTTTTCTTTCTTTCTTTATTTTAATGCGTCATAGAAAGGTCAAATATTGTTTACCTAAGCCCGCTAATGATTATTTTAAAGTACAATACCACCTCATTGTTCGAAAATAATCGCGTCGCCATTTTGCGATTCACCAAATTATTTGTACTTCTAGTGTTCGCCGGATAGGTCGAATTGCAGCTAAGTAATTACATTGGTCCCGTTACGGGGCGGGATGCACGAATCGCTCTTCATTACATTAATTTGTTACTAACTTGAACTTAACTTACTTCTTATGTTACTGAAATTTCGACTAGTTCGGTAAAATAACAAAACAGGAGTAGGGTTCTTTATTCTGTTATCTAATAATTATATATGTCTCGTATTACGTCATCATTACATCATGAGCTCCATTATAGGGGACGTAGGATGAAACCAGTGCGGGTCAGTGGCCAAGTGTTCTGTCCAATTAGTTGGACCACGGGCATTCACAAGAGGCTTTCAAAATTGTTGGGTGACAGCACCTTGGGAAATTTCCGTGGTCCAATCTGGGGGCACGGCAGTGCCCCCGCCAGTCGAGCGCGAATCAACACTGCGTCCATCCTTTACAGGATCCATTTCGCCGCATTTTCAGGCCCCGATTTGAGAACCTTTGGATAATACCAGAGCGCTGAAATTTTCGTCATCTAGTAAGATATAATAACTTACTTTAAATCCAAAATTTCAAGTCTGTAGGTCATTTAGTTCCGACGTTAAGCGAAAGCAAAGTTTCGCATTTTCGACAGACACTCACTCACTCACTCACTCATGATCATCAAAATAGAACTAGTACTTCCCATTAACTCAGAAAGCTGAAATTCGGTACAGAGTTAGGGTTTAATGGCTACATAAAGGGAAAACTATGAAAACTTCGAAAATCGAAGATCTGGAGTACCTGGTGACCCTGCTTAGATAACAAAATCATCAAAATAGAACTAGTACTTCCCATTAACTCACAGAGCTGAAATTTGGTACAGAGTCAGGGTTTAATGGTTACATAAAGGGAAAACTATAATAACTTGGATAATCGAAGATCTGGAGTACCTGGTGACCCTGCTTAGATAACAAAAGAGCCCAGCCAAACTATAAGAGATTGACATACCGCCTTTAAACAATATATATTTAACATGGTGGGCCGCTTCATCCGATGTCAAAAATCGGGGGCACGGTAGTGCCCCCGCCAAGTCGAGCGCGCTAGACCAATACAAACAGACATGTTGGTGCACACAAATATTTGTAGGTACTGCCCGGGGATCGAACCCGGAACCCTTGGTGTAGTAGCCGACGTTTCAACCATTACACCCAATGGGTCGTCTAATATTCCTTTCAAGTTTCTACAAAAAGAAGTAAAATCCCACCAAAAACATTCTGTAAAAAATCTAGCCAAGTCTCGATGGAGCTGCTTGATTATCTCTAAAAAGTAATGAAATCAAGACAAAGACGTGCCAAGTCTAAGGTTCCTTACTGCAATTAATTAATTATTATGGTTAATGTTGTGTGACTTGGCCGTTGAACATTCTTTATACGTTAGTGGCTTTATCAAGCCTACAATCGATGGGCTATTGAATCACCGTTTTCCAAGTGGCAAATTTGTACCGTCAATGGGTAGCGGTTCTGGCGACAGATTGGTGCAATGGTGTCATGAAGCACCTAGTTTTGTATCCTTGTGTACTCTTCAACGGCCAAGTCACACAACATCAACCATAATAATTAATTAATTGCAGTAAGGAACCTTAGACTTGGCACGTCTTTGTCTTGATTTCATTACTTTTTAGAGATAATCAAGCAGCTCCATCGAGACTTGGCTAGATTTTTTACAGAATGTTTTTGGTGGGATTAATTTTAAAAATATCTTGTCAACCCTTAAAACTTCAAACTGCATCTTTTTGTATGTATAGAACTGGTTTATGAAACTTCTTACAGAAAATAATATAGCTGAATATATAAACTCATGATACATGAAAAGATATTGGTATGTGGCGAGATTTGAACCAGTACCCTCAGGGTAGGCAACAGTCCAAACTAATGAACCACCGACGCTCTAATCTTCGTGTAACTTTGAATCATTGAGGAATCGATATTTTTTCTCGATACTGTATCAGTTGTCAAGAATCGATATGTACTCGGTATCGATTGAAAAGTATCGATACTTACTCACTCGTATTAAATTGCAATTAAATAGCTTGTTCGTAAAGGGTCGCGGGCCCAGTGTGGTTGCAGTTGCTAAATATAAAAAGAATCATCATCATCATCAGCTCATTAACGTCCCCACCGAGGGGCACGAGCCTACCCGTATAGGGTGATTAGGCCTTAGTCGTCCACGCGGGCCCAGTGCGGATTGGACGACTTCACACACAACCTTCGAATCTCTTCGCAGGCGTGCATGAAGGTTTCCTCACGATGTTTTCCTTCACCGTAAGAGCGTCGGAGCGTCGGTGGCTCAATGGTGTGGACTGTCGCCTTCCTACCGGGAGGGCTGAGGTTCAAATCCCGACACGTACCAATGTATTTTCCGAATTTTCGAAAAATATATGTACGTTTTCCGACGCTAAAAAGAATATAAAAGAGAAAATTGCATCTTTTCAAATAACAATCGCAATCTATCATTTGTTTGTCACTATATATTATATTTACTAGGTATATAAAATGCAGAAAGACATTCTAAAATAAAATCAAAAGTTAAGCATGCAAATACAGGGGTCTAGGCTCGGTGTGCGTGTGTGAGACCCGTGGTCCGTGGGGTCCTAATATAATGAGGACTAAAGGAAGTTTCAAAAAGGTTATCGACATCAACAGGTGACCGAAGATCTGGCAGCTACCTTGGCCAATGATGTAAAAAAGTAGGATTCGTGATATGCTCCAAAACAAATTGAAAAAAGTTCCGATACAGTGCAGCACACATACACATATTTTCGAATTTCGAACACCATTTAGCTAAACAAAAGAATACAAACTGTACTATCTTCGGCGGTTCGTTTTTGAGGCACGGTGGGCGTATCTACATTTATATATACAGAATACATTGCCCTTTGACAAATAATAGGGCCCGTATTCTAACGAGACTCAACGTTGATCTTACTTAAATTGAGTTAGAAGAGATGCCGCTTGTATCTATATGGCGCTATTCCTTTCTACTCTATTTAAGTAGAGATCAACGCTTGAATCTCGTTTCAGAATACGGGCTTTAGTCTAGCAATCTTAAAGTATAAATAATACCCTAGCTAACAATCCAAAGTGGATAACGCTGCCAGTATTTACTACTACTACTAGTATTATTAAGTATTTTCAATGAAATTTTGTTTTTATAATGTATTTTAAGTGTTTTAAAGGTTGTAATAAATGTGTCTTCTTGTATTTATAAGCTTTTCTTTATTATAGTACATACATTTAATCAAACAATGGCAGAGTCAGAGGCAGAGTCGCTGAGTAATTAAAACGCATAAATATCGAGTGATTCAAGAATCCGCGGTTTAATAGTGCAGTTTTCATCCTCTCTACACTAATTGCCAAATTCACTTCACTTAATAGCATTAGGGTACTATTAAGTGATCCTTTGTTTAAGACCGTTTCATTAAACTCAACAAATAACAGTCCAAACAAAAAAGTTACTTGAGAAGTGATTTAATTTTCAGTCATTGTTCTCTGTAATTTTACATTCGCTACAAAACAGTTTAAGACCACGTCCAAATAATAGCTAAAGCATATTTGATGTTTTTCTTAAGTCTCTGATCTTTTCATTTCATGCGTGCGCTATAAGTGACTTCAAACTTCGACCAAAATCTCTCACACTGGAAAATTTTATAAAACGTTTATTACGTTTGATTTCAAATTATCGATATAAACTACTTCACTTATGTGCGCCAATCATTGGCTCATTGGTGTGGACTGTTGACCTCCGATCTGGAGTCTGCAGGTTCAAATCTTGCCACGTAGGTACCAATGTCTTTTCGAAATTATATGTTCGGTTATCCGACGTTCTTACGGTGAAAGAAAACTGATAATGATGTGTGCCTATAATAATGAAAGAATCAAATAAGAATACGATTTATTCCAGTGCTGGTGATCGCTGTCCCCTATTTTTCATTTTTAACTAATTAAGATGCAGATAAGAAGAATCATAACCCGCCTGAATAGCAAGTTAAAGTGATAGTAAGCTGGTCAGTGGTCACTCATCGCAGTCGCCGGAGCTGACCGGCTCTGCAGTTGAGACCGCGTCATGTCAAGCGTAGCGTAGAAGTCCTTTCAAAAGATGAGGCTGGATGAAAAAAGTCGATGGTCGAGATATCTGACGCAGAATAGGGTAGACTAAAACTAGCAGAAAACTGCGATAAGTTGAAGAGATATAGAGAAAATTAGCACTTGCTGCTTTGTTTCCGGAGCTATTCAGCAAAGGTAAAAACTATTCTAAGCCAATCTAAGTTGAACAAAAATAAAGTTCAGATTTCGATAAAACAAGTCATATAAATACAAGTTACATTTACAAACAACTTACAAAGTCCATTATTTTACGTCAATTCCCAAAGTCGTATTACCAAGAGACGAACAAATTGAAAATAAATCCCGGCGTAAAGAAGTCGGCTGCATCACGACAAACGACTGCGGATTTAAGTTTTGTTATTGTCGTGAGTTTGTATATAGAGAGCTTCGGGTTCACTCAAAATATACGACCCATGTAGTGTGAGTGGTTGAGATGTCGGCTCTTACACCATGGGTTCCGGATTTAATCCCTGAGTAGTACAATCATTTAAAAAAAACATGTATATGAGTGTGTTTATCCGTTGTTGTGTGGTGTGGACTATCGCCTACCTACCGGAAGGGCTGAGGTTCAAATCCCGACACGTACCAATGTATTTTCAAATTTTCGAAAATATATGTACGTTATCCGACGCTCTTACGAAGCGAAGAAATTCAAAGGTTGTGCGTGAAGTCGTCCAATCCGCACTGGGCCCGCGTGGGCGACTGGAAGGCCTCATCGCCCTACACGGGTAGGCTCGTGCCCCTCGGTGAGGACGTTTAATGAGCTGATGATGATGATGATGATCCGTTGTTTAGTACCTATATTACAGACTAAATACGTGCCTACCCGTATAGGGTGTTTAGGCCTTAGTTAGCCACGCGGGTCCAGTGCGTGTTGGACGACTTCACGCACAACCTTTGAATTTCTTCGCAGGCGTGCGCAGGTTTCCTCAGATGTTTTCCTTCACCGTAAGAGCGTCGGATAACGTACATACAATTTCGAAAATTCGAAAGCCTCAGCCCTCCCGTAGGAGGCAACAGTCCACACCAGTGAGCCACCGACGTCTTGAATAATTGATTCATCTCGAAATTGATACCTAAATTTTCAGAGTGACAAGCAAACTCGTATACATAACTCAATATAAGAACTATAACGTGACAAATTGGTTCCTACAAATGTAACGTTTCCCCTGTCATTTGGCAGAATAATGTTACCCATTATTCTTTGGGTATCCGTCGCAACCACCTGCATCTTAGCGAGTACTTACTTCGCCGGTCCATCACGGGAGATTACCCGAATCCGCGCCAAATTGGAGATTTACCCTGTCGCGTGGAGCCAATGATATTCTGTATATATAAAGGTAGATACGCCATCCGTGCCTTAAAACGAACCGCGAAGAGAGTACCGTTTGTACTCTTTTGTTTAGGTAAATGTGTTCGAAATTCGACATATGTGTACGTGTGCTGTCACTGCGTTCGGTACACTTTTTCGATTGGTTTGTGAGCATATCACGAATCCATACTTTTTTACATCATTGGTGGGAGCTGACAAATTGAGACCGCTGTTCTTCTGTTTGGATCCTTGTACCTTTGTTGATAAGTGCGATATTTTGTTGCATTTTTTTTAATAAATACAAATAGTTTATTGATGGATGTCGCGGTGGAAATTGTAGGCTTATGTGTCGCCGGAAAATAACAAGAACCGCTTATTTTTACATTTTCTAGGAAATTTACACAGTCACTCCAATTTTATTAATTTGTGTATTCAGCTCATTAAATGGGGCACGAGCCTACCCGTATAGGGTGATGAGGCCTTAGTCGTCCACGCGGGACCAGTGCGGGTTGGACGACTTCATGCACAACCTTTGAATCTTTTGGCAGGCGTCTGCAAGTTTCCTCACGATGTTTTCTTTCACCGTAAGAGCGTCGGATAACGTACATATATTTTCAGAAAATACGATAACACATTGGTACGTGGCGGGATTTGAACCTCAGCCCACCCAGTAGGAGGGCGACAATCCACATCATTGAGCTACCGACGATTATATTGTATGTTTAATAGAATTGTACAATTTATAAACGGAAACATATTTTTCAAGATTGCAGGTTTAAATTTTAAAAAAATACTCCAAAGTAAACTTCAACTGATTGATCAATAGCTTCCCGCGAACAAAATGGGCGATATTTTTATGAGTAAAGTCGAGTCTTCGTTACGGTGCGGAGGAAATTGAATCAATATCAACGTCTGTCATCTGTCTGTGAGAACTTAGTTGCAATTCAGATAGGGTGCCTTATTTAATCATTACACGAAACCCGTACCACAGTTGTCGATACCTAAGTAGGTATCCAACTTTATAGTTTTCTCTTTTAATATTGCTTAAAGCAGTCGTTTCAGATACCAGTGCGGTTTGATGAGTGTTACTGACTACCCAAACACTTCTATATAAATAAATATAAATATCCACAGACATTCACACAGCGCCATCTAGCCCCCAGGTTAAGCGTGAAATATGGGTACTAAACAACGGATAAACATACTAATATACTTTTTTTAATAAATACATACATATTTTCATAGAAAATACCCAGACCATTACAAACACATGTTAATGCACACAAATATTTGTACTGCCCGGGGATCGAACACGGAGCCTTTGGTGTAGTAGCCGACGTCTCAACCATTATACAAAATGGTTCGTCTATATAAACAGTTTATTTAGATGTCTTTGCGACTACCATCTTTACCCGTCCCCCACACTAATTGCGAAGTTGCCAGAGTTTAGACGATTACGATAGTGTAGCGAAGCATTTCGAGTTCTATTCAACCTATCGCAGTCCACTGCCGGACATAGGTCTCCCCCCATTTTGCGCCAGATAACCCGGTCCTCCGCTTTCCACATCCAGCCTCAACGAGCGACCGACCGCAAGTCGTCGGTCCATCGGATCGGAGGGCGTCCCACGCTACGCTTGCCGAGACGCGGTCTCCACTCCAGAACTCGTCTACTCCAACGGCCATCGGTTCTGCGACATACGTGACCAGCCCACTGCCACTTCAACTTGCTGATCCGGCGGGCTTTGCGTAAATTTAGTTCTCTTGCGGATTAAATCATTTCTGATCTTATCCCCAAGAGAGACTCCAAGCATAGCTCGCTCCATTGCGCGTACTGAACGTGACTTGTTGTTTTGTTATAATAAATAAATATAAATAATAATAAAAATCAATTATTCAGTGCCAAACACATTTATGTTATTATATAATATTGTATGTCAAAAGAAGGGCATGCATGATAGTAAGTTATAGTAATAAGATATAAATTTTAAATTCATAACAAAACGTACGTAAAATAGGTAATATTAAAGAAGGGTATGTAAGGATACATATATATATATATATATATATGTAAGGTTATAAAAAATAGCGCGTATTATATATAATAAATAATTAAAATCGGTATGTGTGTGTGTGTGCTGTCACTGCATTCAGAACATTTTTTTCGGTTGTTTTGTGAGCATATCACGAATCATAACTTTTTACATCATTGTGTAACTATCGCACGTAACATTGGCGGAATCGTGGAAAACACGCTAAAAGCCATAAACTAGCTTTCTAGTTCTATCTATTAGCTTTTTTCTTCTTTAAGAAGAAGATATTTTACTACATACAGATTATAATCGAAACGTTTCGTTTTAAAATAACGCGAACGGCCTTATGGTGGTTCGGCCTGTAATGATAGTAAGGGTAGGGACCCTTGGTATAGACGTAGTCTCTCTTCTATGTACATTGTTTATGCAAGAGCATTATTTCTGGCTGTTTGAATTCTATGTGTAATAATAGGGATGATGACAATTGTTTCTTCTGTTATTATATCGATGGACCGCATGATAACAGAAACATTGGTAAAAAAATCACTCCGTTAACATTAAAACTCACAGAGATTTTCCAATTATAAGAACACATTAATGGACTTTCCCAAAAACGCTTCCTACAAATGGCTACCTAGTTATGACGTCACGCATCAGTAATTAGTACGCATAGTTTGTGAATTTTGTAATACAACTATATTAAATGTTGCGTTTACTAAAACGGTTTCATAGCAAAAGTTGCTTTAAATTGTATGTGTTATCCTTTTGATAACAAATCATTGACAATTAATGTACTTTAAAAATGGACTTGCCCATCTAACTTTGAAGACTAATAAAATTCATAAAACATGAGTTTTCGAGCTGAGAGTAAGCACATCGTTATATTTAACCTAGATTTGTAATAAAATGAAATAGTTCTTACGATTTCAGGACCCAGTCGTCATGCCTATTATATCAACAAAAAATATGTAAGTATAATTTTAATGTTTATTCATTCTTTTGCACCCATACTAAAAGACCCTCGCCTAAATTGGAGCTAAAATCTAAATATCAGTATTCTTTATTTATAAAGCTGGACTGCATTTTCTTCAAGATTATAACTACTCTCTATACCTCGGACGTTACTAAGTAGTCTGCTCTTCGGTTACGAGATTATAACTTAAGCTTTAATTAACTGGCTGAGTGCGTTGCGGTCGTCCGGGCGAGTTGGCGCGCAATTAGACAACTTCGGCCATTTGCATGTTATGGCGGAAGTTCCGGCGGAAGTTGCAGCCGAGAACCGGTTCCAAAGTATTCCAAATTCAAATCGAATTCTTTTTAATTTTGCATCGCCTTGCATATTTGAAGTACTGTTCAATTAGTTCTAACATAAGGCTTGGTCCACATCATACGTTAATGCGATTTACAAGGATCCCCCAATGACTGAGCGTATCCGTATCCTAGAGCGTAAACGTAAGATCGTATATCTGGAACGTTAATTATAAATTATCTTATAATGTACCTAATATATAAGTATTGTTTAGATCACTATGTTATCCGGAATTCGAAGACCATGTAAGGACCGCATAGTGAAAGTCACTTTATCCGATTTTCAATGTATATTGCATGTAGGTACTGATGTAGGCAGAATCGACCAAAGAATATGATTCTGTGCTTCTAGTCGTCTGCTTATACATATATACAATATGAATACAATACGGGAATCAATTCATAAGAACTAATCAGAGGCCGTTTCATGATTACTAGGTGGTAGACTCGATACTGAGTCGTCTAGGTAGGTACCACCGCAGTGCCAGATATCATCCCGTGAAACAGGAGTGTTATGCACTTTTGTGTTTCGGGATGAGGGCACTGTAGCTAGTGAAATTACCGGGTATGAAACCTAACATCTGTTGTCTCGGGTGACGAGCGCAGTGCGGCATTGATGGAGGATAATAACTGTCTATCAGTTGTTGGTCTCCTTTATTGCCGCTCTGTCATGGTCTGGCGTATCACTTACCATCAAGTGAGCGTCCAGACCGTCCTGTACACTTACCTATAACATAAAAAAAAATTAAAGAAAATCCCTCACTGCTGGTTTATATGCCTTCGAACTTTGGCTTACGTACTTGTGTTCTACGACTTTTGAGTGAATTACATTGATCAGAATGACATGCAACTGTGGATCTTAAATTTATCCACTTTAAGACTTTACAACGAAACATTTTTTAAACTTTAAGTTCACTGCCAATCACATAGCGCTATCAAGCGCCAAACTAAGCATTTAGCATATATTATGGGTCATCATCAGCTCATTAAACGTCCACACCCAGGGGCACGAGCCTACCCGTATAGGGTATAGGCCTTAGTAGTCCACGTAATACACAATTCTCTATTGCTCTATAAATGTAGGTTTGGTTTAGTGGACCAAAACATTTTAGACCCTGTAATTTTGAGAAGGACACTTTTTCTTGAGGTACATTATGAACAATTACTTTTACAAATATAATTAACAATAAATATTTATACTTAGAGCGTCGGTGGCTCAACGATGTTCAAATCCCAACACGTAACAATGTGTTTTCGAATTTTCGAAAATATATGTACGTTATCCGACGCTCTTACGGTGAAGGAAAACATCGTGAGGAAACCTTCATGCACGCCTGCGAAGAGATTCGAAGGTTGTGTAAAGTTGTCCAATCCGCACTGGGCCCGCGTGGACGACTCGTAGGCTCGTGCCCCTCGGTGGGGACGTTTAATGAGCTGATGATGATGATGATGATGATGATGATTTATACTTAAGCTATAAGGTACATCATATTATATGTATATTATAGTAGTATTTAAATAAGCTTATTATTCTAAACTCTCATTTTATGATATAAATAAGTTTCTCCAAGTTATGTTTTGTTTACAGAAGCGAACTACTATAGTCAATAGAACAAACAACAATAAAAAAAATGCATCGCCTGTGATAATCTACTCAGCAGAACTTTTTACTTGCTACATTAGGTGTTTTTCAAACACAGGATCCGTCATTAATATAAGTTTATGTAATAATTTTATGTATTAAATAATTCACACAAACATCCGTAAATTAATTTGCAAGCATTTAATGTATAAGTATAAGATAAAAAATCAAATTGCGATATGTATTGATTTGGTCATTTACCAAATATTAATGCATTTACGAGAAACGGAACGTTTCCAACTACTCGTTCAGAAATGAGAACTTAGCCTTTAGCCTCGATCAATACCATCCAATTTTTATAAAATATGCCTTTGTTACTTATAAGAATCAATTATTTTTCATGAAGTAGGTCGTAAATGGGGTTTTAAGAAATTCTAAATAACATATTAGGAAAATAATAATAATATTGAATCCCGTTAGCATGTCAAATGTCATTAATGTTCCTTTCTCGTTACATTACAGAACGCAACTCACGAATGTCAAACAAAAGAAGTACTTGCGTGTGCTCTATTTAAAATCGTATTTTGGCATCTTTTTACAATTCTTTCTTAAAACATAGTGTTCTGTAACAACAAGGGATGGCTGGAAAGCTGAACAAATTCGAAACACCCAGCTCTGCCAGCTCCGATAGGTAATACGTGTGTGTGTAACCTAAAGAAATGTTTGTTTGACCAGCTGGCTCATGTCAATATAAATTACGGTGCATAAGTTAAAATTTTCAGTGTTGGCTTAGTCACCGCCGGGTTCTTGTGACAATATCCCGTGTTGTGCTTAAGTGCTACATAAAATTTGGGTGCCTAACGCTAGTTGTAAAATAACCTATCCACGTAGGCATTGTGATTTATTTTTAGACTTTAATTTAGTACATTGGCAAGCTCGAATTGTGAGTCAAGCACGTGCTCGTGCGAGCGTGTTGTTAAACAGTTTGACTCGCATGAGAGGTCGGCACCGCAGCAATCATGGACACTGGGTCCCTGGTCATCCTAAATCCGTAAGAAATTTAAAAAATACTAATAGACCCTTTTGCTTTTTCGCTTTATAATTTATTTTCGCTGCCGTAAATTATTATTTTCTATATTTTATTACATTGAAGACTATATCTTGCTGGTTTTTTAATACATGCATTTTAAAATATTTTTGTTTTAAATTGTTTTCTCATAGCCGATGTTTTGAATGATTTTAAAATGCATGTAACAATAATAATAAATGTAAACAATAAGCTGACCTTCACAGATAACATAATGGCTTCTACGTAAATAGGAAGATTGAAAATGTCTGCATATTTATAAAATCAGATAAAAACTAATTTTGCATGATTAATGATTGTATTGTCATGAGATAAAAACTAATTTTGCATGATTAATGATTGTATTGTCATGAGATATTGTAATACAATTATTATATATATATTTTGTTTATTTTTATTGTAGCTTATCATTGATAACAAGAAACATGTGATGAGAATGATAAGGGTGCTACTTACTCCTGATTAGTTTATAAATGGATAAAATGAAATAATACTTTGTTAGTTTACTATTAATACTCCAGCCATTCTTGTCTACTGCTGGATAAAGTTCACCAATAATTTTCTTCATATTGATCATGGAAATATGAATTAATGTAAGTGACATAGGTGGTCTATGTTCCTTTCATTAATCCATAATCAATATTTTTAAATATCACTAGCAACTCAACCTGGTCCTAATGGGTGCATTGCTGCATGAACTATACTTTGAATTTCATAGATTTAGATTCAGTTTTTTTATATAGCGTAGAGAGCCAATGAAATTGCATTTTTCGTTAGAGAGCTAAGCAAACAAACATACAGAAGCGGCTTATGTTTTATACTATGTAGACATTTAGTAAAGAGCGTCGGTGGCTCAGTGGTGTGGTCTGTCGCCTTCCTACCGGGAGGGCTGAGGTTCAAATCCCGACACGTACTTTCGAAAATATATGTACGTTATCCAACGCTCTTACAGTGAAGGAAAACATTGTGAGGAAACCTTCATGCACGCCTGCGAAGAGATTCGAAGGTTGTGTGTGAAGTCGTCCAATCCGCACTGAGCCCGCGTGGACGACTAAGGCCTAATCACCCTATACGGGTAGGCTCGTGCCCCTCGGTGGGGACGTTTAATGAGCTGATGATGATGAGACATTTAGTGAACAGGATAGCCAGTTCATTCATCTGGTGGTAAGTGGTATAGTCAACTATGACGAATGCAGTATCAGCTCGAACATAGCACACACATAGACAACAGATTAATGTTTTGTGTGTTAACACTTGTAAATATTTATGTGAGTATTAAAAATGTATTATTGTTATATTCATCATCAGCTCATTAAACGTCCCCACCGAGGGGCACGAGCCTACCTGTATAGGGTGATTAGGCCTTAGTCGTCCACGCGGGCCCAGTGCGGATTGGACGACTTCACACACAACCTTCGAATCTCTTCGCAGGCGTGCATGAAGGTTTCCTCACCATGTTTTCCTTCACCGTTATTCATATATTGTGATTCTTCATATCAGTCTGTTTTGTATGTAGAATCAATCAGTGTGTATCGGCAGTTTATCATCCTTTCAAGCATATGAAATTAAATTGAATACATTTATTCCTTTGTTATTGTTTTGTTATTACTAATTGTTGTTAATAGTGGAAATGTTTTCTTATCTAAAAGATGTAATTCTTGTTTATAAGACATAAAAGTATTATTTAATAGTTATAAAGGATTTAAAAATATAATTGTGCAAGATTTTCCTTCATTATCATCAGCTCATTAAACGAGCCTACCCGTATAGGGGTGTTTAGGCCTTAGTCGTCTACACGGGCCCAGTGCGGGTTGGACGACTTCACGCACAACCTTTGAATCAGGCGTGCGCAGGTTTCCTCACAATGTTTTCCTTCACCGTAAAAGCGTCGGATAACGTACCATTGAGCCACCGTTCTTTTTTCCTTATTCCTTACTAGCTTTTACGTGCGACTTCGTCCGCGTGGAATAGTTACTTTGGCCTAACGCTCTCTTTTACCCGCTACTTCGTTTATATAGGTAAGTTAAAACTGCGATATCTCATAAGATATTCATTTAAATTGAATGATGTAAAAGGCAATTTTGTTTCAAATGAAATACTTGTGATAAATAAAGTATTTATTTGGATAAGGATTGATATCATGTCTATGAAAATAGCTTCGCCAAATGATGCAATATTTTAGAAAAAAAATTTAGCAAAAAATATGTTATAGGGAGCTAACCTTAAAAGATAGACATATGCTGTCGCGGACTTTTTTGTAGACCTTTAAAAGGGTAATAATACTCTCATACATGACTTATGCGAAACTTTAACCGTTTACGCAGCGTACGCAGCGGAATCTCCAAGTAAGAAAATTTCCCCCCAGATTTTGAAACATTTTTCATTGCTGCTCCGCGTTAATTGCTTATAGCGTGATGATATATAGCCTATAGCCTTCCTCGATAAATGAGCTATCTAACACTGAAAGAATTTTTCGAATCGGCCCAGTAGTACCTGAGATTAGCGCGTTCAAACAAACAAACAAACTCTTCAGCTTTATAATATTAGTATAGATTACCTAGTTGAATTTATATTATTTTATATACCACAAGGCTGTGCCCGGCAGTATAAGATATTTTCCCGTCCATTATTAACCAGGGTGTGAGCTCGCAGCTCACGCGCCGTAGGCTTTGCTTCAATATCACATACATTCTAATTGTATTTATATATAATAATTAGCTTTAACGTTATATATAGTTATAGCCTGATGATGTATTTGGGCATTGAATTTAAATTTTGTTTTTTTTTTAACACAGCGACACGGAACTAGCTTTGGAGTTGAGCGAGCAAGTGTTTCTGGACGATGACGACTTCTCGAGCAGGGCGCCCGCCTCGCCCACCACCGTGCCCAACGTGAGGCCTTACCGGCCGCCTTCCACAGGTCAGTCATTTTTTTTTGCAAGGAGTGACTACTGAGTTTCATGCTTGATTCTTCTCAGTAGAAAACTACAGTAACCAGTGGTAGCTTCATTTGACATTGATAAGTGTTCTGTAAGGATCTAAACTGAATAAAGACTTTTTGATTTTGATTTTAGTCAGCAGCAAAAAGGTAGGAAAACAATGAAACAATTTTCAGGTTTCTTCGCGCTGTCATTGTCTAGCATGTTTCTTAGAATTTTGGTCGCAACTGTAATTGTAACATCAAAGCATTCTTTACGAAACTACGCGCAATGACTCATCCACTAGCGGCCACCCGATTCTAGGGTTGGCCAATTATCTTTATATTTAAATAGCATAATTCTTAACCATGCGGGCTATGTCACTCTAGTTCTGCCACGAATGTTCACATTTTGACCTCACCGAGTAAAATAACACCTTACATAGCCCTCGCCGTAGCACAATTTTAAAATGACCTTAGTGAGTGGCCATGTTCGACTTCCGCTATTCAGCGGCAAAACACTGGTGAAAGACCTTCATCGTGAGACACTAAGGTATTTTGGACGTATTAATCTCCCTTAAGTTTCCCAATAATCAGTTTCGCCACCTTAGCCCTTTTGTAGCTAGATCTAGCACTTTTTAGTAAAGGTGAACTTCTTTTTAACGATTTAGCTTGAAATGAGCAATCTAGCTTATTTTCACTGTCTTGAAAATATAACCAAATTATGAAGTTTTCAAAATGCTAACAAGTGCTTTATTGCTATTTCATCCATAGATTTAGAATTAGCGCGCTACGCTTACTATATCTATGATTTCATCGGTCATGATGACGATTTTTAGACGCTCAAAAAACAGCTCAAGACATGATTATTTCAGCATTTTTAGATCAGAAAATCTTTTAATTCTCAATCTAGCCCTGTCTAGGCCTTTTTAACATCTCAAAAAGCCTTTTTCTAAAATGCAGGTGGCAACACTGGGTCAAAGTTTCATCGTGACTCGCTGATGTATTTTCGACGAAAATAAATCTCCTTAAGTTTCCCAATAACAATTGTAATAAATTATGGACCTCGAGAATATGACACGTCTTGTAAAAATTACGAAGCGCCATGGAATTGCATGTCAAACCAGTGGTAGCTTTGACATTCATATCAGGACCTAAATTGAATATGGACTTTTTGATTTTGAAAATAAATAAAGTTAATGACATGCTTTAGAGGTTAAGCCTTTGGGCCCGGTTACAATCTAAGGGTAACGATAAATAGCGCCATCCCTTTCTAACTCTGCTCAAGTAAAGATCAACGCATAGGTCTCATTCTAGAATACGGGCCTAAGAATGGGTCTTAACCCTTTAACCGCCAGGATTCCATACACAATAGAAAATCAATTGTTCCTGTTGGATATATCCGTCAGCAGCGTTTAAAAGGTTAAAACCCAATCCGCGTGGTAGGTTACGACCAAATCTAAGCTATGCTGTGCGAGAAGGCCTATGCTCTAGGACGTTAGGCTGGTGATGAACACATGGAAAATAACTGAACGGCTTTAGAAAAAAAAGAAAATACATTTATATGACCACAAAATTATCATTATAAAATTAAAACAGTGCAAAACAATTAAACGATAAATAAAAGAAAAATAAACATAAATACAAAAAAACAATGCTAAAATAAAGAAAAAAGCAAATCATAAAGTACCTAATAAAAAACAAAATAAAATAAATTTTTTTGGTCAAAAGGGCCCTTGTTGCTGTGTGTCAGAGTAGCCATTAAAATTATTCAAAAGTCTGACAGAGCCCAAGTGACTGTCGTGGATAAAGATTTTCAAATAAATAAATAACATTACGATACATTTAAAAGTATTTTATATACTTTCGGTCTTACTTTGGTTTTAGATTCAAACAAAACTGCTTACGCCAAACAAAATTCTCCTATAACGTCATCCAAAGTAGCATGACCTAAATGTAAGACGAATCCATTGCTTAAGTTACACGGGCGAATGTTTACATTAGCGCGAGATGTGGGGGGCCTCTGGGAATAACATGTTCATACATTTGTATGACTGTTTTATGGATGTTATGGCTAAATTGAGACATTATTTTATAAACAAAAGAAGCTTACCTGCCTCCGTCTAATGTGTTCAGCGTTGGTTTAAATCGCTGAGTTAGAATACCACGGGTCAGTGGCCTAAACTCTATATATGCAAATAAGCAGTGCATACCCTGTGCATCCAGACAACCCGGAAAATCACCAACATATCAAAGGATTCCTACTACGTCCATTTTTCTCTACAGATTTGAAACCATAGGCGATCTGCTTTCATCAACAGCACTCAATTTGACAAAAATTAAATTATTGTTTTTGCGATTAGTGTCACTCACTTTGCATACCCTACTCATAATTTCTGTACGCCACTGCCGCGGGTGGAGTGGTGAAAATCACTTTGTGCAATTTCTACCAGTTTAGGATGTTGAAGGGTGTATTTTGACCTGTTTGACTTAAGTGATAGATGATTACAGGTTTCAGAGGGCACGTAAAACCATCGGTTCTGGCTATTATCTTGAAATGGTAGTCGTTACTTCCCACCAATTCGCAATTAGCCCACGTCAGCTCCGTCCGTATCGAGGACTTGTAAAAGGTCGCCGATGGAAGCTGGATGAGAAAAGCGAAGGACCAGCATATGTACCACGAAATGGTCGAAACCTATGTCTAGCAATGGACTGCGATGGGTCGAAGAGAGAGAAACATAGACGAACTAAAGTCACCAACATAGTCACTCGCGTATGCTGAAGTGGCATGCCGAAGAATTAATGGCCTCTGGGCCGAAAGGTTCTCGAATGGTCCGGTCACGTCTGTCGCAGAACCGATGGCCGTTGGAGCAGACGAGTTCTGGAATGGACCACGTACCGGCGTTAGTCACCCACAAGATGGACAGAAGTCCTGAGGAAGGTTGCGGATGGCTGCTGGATGCAGATAGCTTCCGACCGGTTGGAGTGGAAGTTATTGGAGGAGACCTATCTTTAACAGTAGACAACTTGTGGCCTTACACTACTTTATGATTTTTGTTAGTATTATAATTAGATTAGATTATATTTAAAATTATTTTATAATTAAATATTAGTAAATTAAGGTCATACTGTCAACTCAGATACGAGAACTGCTGCCGACAAACTGTTTTACAGTTTGGCAGATAGTAACAATTGTTCTTTGTTTTTTTTTTGTGTATGAATAAATAAATTTAAAAAAAAATGATCAGGATGGAACACAAACTCGAGGATCAGTCATCAATTTGTTAGACCGATTTTTGTTCTTTATTCTCTTCCTGAAATTTATTTTTTGTTGTTTTTTTTTATTTAGTTTTCAATGTACTAGCGAAATGTTAAACATTAACATCATCATCTAAGACAATTATTTTTATTATTCAAACCGCACGTGTTGTCGTGTTTCATTTACATAAACTGAGCACATGTGTATCTACGTCCTATTAAATAACTACCAATTGAATATTACTTATATGTATATGCTTAGGGAACGGAATGGATTTCTGCAATTGGCTTATGTATGTACGAGTACTTACGGGAAAAAATAAAATTTAAAATTTAAAAAACACACACAAGTTCTTGTGTCGGGGGCTTTTTAAATTTTTAATTTAATTTTTATTTCATACTTTTTATAGGTAGGTTAGGTTAAGTTAGATTTTAGTATATTATACTTAATTTACTTACTACAATTTAATCATGATGATGATGATGAATTTACTTACTACAATTTAAGGTCAAGCTCGTTCGCTATTTTACTTATTAATTACTAGTTTTTCTTACTAATAATTATCATTTTTGGAAGAATATTTTTTTATCATTTTTGGACATTTTCCATAATTAATTAATTACAGTAATACTCATCAGTACATAGTATAAAAGAAAGTCGGTATTTCTGTCCCTATATATGCTTAAATCTTTAAAACTACGTAACGAATTTTAATGCGTTTTTTTAAATAGATAGATTAATTGAAGAGAAAGGTTATATGTATAATAGCGCCAATTATTTAGTGAAGATAAACTGACATTTAGGCTTGCGGCGGTACCGGCCGGCCTGGGCGGCGGGAGCGTGCCTATTATCAGCATTGCACCTGTGCGAAGCCGCGGCGTGTCGCTAGTAAATAAATAAATATACACCGCCATCTAGCCACAAACTATCGCGTCTAGCATGCTATATAGGAACTGAATAACGGAACATCCAGACCAATACAAACAGACATGTTCATGCACACAAATCTACAGCAGATTCTTATCAAGTAAAACTAACCGTACGCCATTATTTTTTTGCGAACCATAAAAAACGTGACGCCTTGTTTTGTTGTTTGTGAAGTCCGTTCACCTCTCGACTTCTCGTGTCTCGGCTGTGTGGCCTAGCTAGGAAACGTTGATTATTTATGCTGTTTTATTCTAGTCCTAAGCCAACATCATTCATGACCCAATAATCTCTACTAATATTATAAAGAAGAAAGATTTGTTTGTTCATATTCAATCATTGATTTAAATATATTATCTCAATGTATCAATAAGCCGACGCTCTTACGGTGAAGGAAAACATCGAGATGAAACCTTCATGCACGCCTGCGAAGAGATTCGAAGGTTGTGTGTGAAGTCGTCCAATCCGCACTGAGCCCGCGTGGACGACTAAGGCCTAATCACCCTATACGGGTAGGCTCGTGCCCCTCGGTGGGGACGTTTAATGAGCTGATGATGATGATTCAATACTCCAAAACTACTGGACTAATAAAAAAAAACTCACTGTTAAAAAGCTCTCTTATGCACTTTAATCATACTAGTTTTTTAAGTATTATGTAGTTAATCTATTGTGAACTACTGATATTTACGACAATGTTGCTTTTCGATTGAAAATAATATACCTATTTTGCAATATAATTCCTTCTTTGCAACTAAAAGAAACATATTAAAAAATATATACAGCACAAGTTCATCAAAGCAAGCAACATCGTACTATAAATAATTTAGTATGAAAATAAATAGTATTATTTATTTTCGTACTAAATTCAGTCGCTGCAAAATAAAACACCACGGTAATAATTGATTCTGCTAGGAAAACAAAAACATGCTAAAAACGTGTTTCTAAGTACCAATGACGGTGTTATTATGTTAGAAACTGGTTTCATTAATCTTTATCTAAATCAATTAAGCAAAATTAATATTCGAGGGTTCGATAGATTAGCGGCTAGCGCTTAAAATCTTCAATAATTGCGTTTACGTTATATTTGAATTGAACGCAGAGGTAGTTGGTAGTCATCGCTTACCAATCCACATAGGGTCAGCGTGGATGATAGGGCTCCATCCATAGCAAAGTTGCGTGAAAAACCCTCATACTTTATCGGCTGGATAATTGATACATAGAAGTCATCCCGATAAATATCCTTGCATAATCTGTGAGTGTGGATCCATGGCTAATTAACCAGATGCGTAGTCTAAACTTCGGTAAATATGCTAGTGATTTTAAAATAAAGTTTAATAAAAACACCGATCTTTGGTAAACAATAAACTAACTGCATAATCTCACTCAAAAAATGTCCGCGGCAATATTATGCCCATCCGTCAGTTGAGCAAAATTTTCATTCATTATCACGTCGCTCGCTACATGTCATAGTGACATTGTAGTATGCTCGTGCTATTGATTTTGTACCCTTTTGTTGACGTCTTAAGGTCAAAATTTTCATGAATACTTTTATGTCATAAATATTAGATGTATGTGTCAAGCGGTTCGGACATCTTTTGGTTGATATTTCTTCTTGATTTTGCATCTACAAATATTATCCCAAAGAAGCCCTGATGACATAGCGAAACATGTAAATTGTGCCGTTAGCGAGCCCGTCATCGCGTTAATTGATCTCGGCCGACAATCATCGGCGACATTGATGGATAGGGTTGACACTGACACTCTTGAAGATTATTTTATGCAGGTAATTTTCAGTAAAAGTATTGAGAACGAGACGTTGATTTGGTTTTCGTATATTTTTTTATCATCTATAGGCAGACATTTGACCGCCATCTCACCTGATGGTAAGTGATAATGCGGCCGAGGATAGATCATGCCTACCTGGAAACAGCCTTTTCACTCTTGCCTTTAATACGGCCAGGATGTAATGATCGGGGAACACATAAGGAGGCAAAGAGTTCCATTCATTTGCGGTGCGCATTTTTCGTATCCACAAATACTGCGAATAGATGGATGGAAATGTATGCGTTATTTCAATTTATACATGTTTTCTGAACTTTTACGACCCATTAGGTGCAATGGTTGAGAGGTTGTCTGCTTCACAAAGGGTTACGGTGCAAAATTTGGGAATATGTCTGTGTGTATGTTTGTGTCTGTCAGATGGCTCTCAGCCTTAAAATGTTTATGCAACGAGTCTGCGGGCTTCCTAGAGCGATACTCTTCGACTTAAGACTTAGGCTTTTGAATTTGACCATCTGTTGGAATATGAACATGTTTGTCAGATGGCTCTCAGTCTTAAAATGTTTAGGCAACGAGTCTAAGGGTGTCATATAGCGAGACTCTTCGGCTTCATACTTAGGCCTTTAGCCTTCACTGGGTGTTGTATGTGTATATTAGTAGTACTGAACGCAACTTTCAACCCTAAATCGACCTCGGTATCAGCATTAACGTGACATACAATTACGCCAGCAAATAGCTCCGGCCGTTGATTGGTCTGTTGATCTTGATGATTCATTTGTATGTGTGTGCTAACATACGCCGCGTGAATTCAACGGGCTGGGACAGGGGGAATTCAAAGATCATCATCATCAGCTCATTAAACGTCCCCACCGAGGGGCACGAGCCTACCCGTGGGGTGATTAGGCCTTAGTCGTCCACGCGGCCCAGTGCGGATTGGACGACTTCACGCACAACCTTTGAATATCTTCCCTGGCGTGCATGAAGGTTTCCTCACGATGTTTTCCTTCACCGTAAGAGCGTCGGATAACGTACATATATTTTCGAAAATTTGAAAACACATTGGTACGTGTTGTGATTTGAACCAAAGCCCTTCCAGTAGGAAGGCGACAGTCCACACCATTGAGCCACCGACGCTCCATAATGTCAAAGATAATGATAAGATAATGATGCGATAGGCGGGTTGACAAAAATACTACGGATCATTGACTATTGTTGCTAAAAATAATTTCGGTAAATATAGCTTACCATTGAAAATACAATAAAAATGATGTTATTCGTAAGAGGACTGACATAACCGACCTATCTTGCTTGATCAGCAAGTTGAAGTGGCAGTGGGCTTGTCACGTATCGCAGAACCGATTGCCTTTGGAGCAGACAAGTTCTGGAATGGAGACCGCATCTTGGCATAGCTTAGAACGCCCTCCGGTCCGATGGACCGACCTGCAAAAGTATGCTGGTGGAGGCTAGATGGTTCTCCGCTTTACTTTACCGGTATATTTAAATAGGGAATGGGGGAAACATATATCCAGCAGTCAGCTACGATAGGTTGAAGAGTTGTATGTGACCAATCATTGCGGCCAATGGGATTGAAGGGCTAAATATCCTAACACATAATAGATTTTCTATTGTTTTCCCGCGACAACATACGCGAAGATAGTTAAAGTGGCTGGAAGTCAATAGATCACGACAACTTTGTACGGCACGGTTAACATTTGTAGTATACCAAGTTATCAAAGAAAAATAAGCGCTATAAAGTAAAGTAGACAATGTAAGCAGGCTAGCGAAGCGTAAACCGTATTTCCTGATGACTTTTTGAATGCTTGGTGACTACGTTTGAGTACGATTATATAAAGCCTTAAGGTTAAGTGTTTTATTTAGTCCCATTAATAAATGTATTTCTTGATAAATAATAAATAATTCGTGTAAGTATGCATCCACCGTAGTGCCGGAAAAACCGAGAAAAGGAGCGTCATAATTTTCATTACCGGAGGTTATAAGTTGAAGGTCGGAAGTCGTTAGGCATTATAAGATTCGAGCAATTATCGTTTGACAGTTTAGATTTGGATCTCATGCAATACTATTCAAGAGAAATTGATTTATTCATCAGATGTTATTAGTTTCCTTCTCGATCTTTGTTTTTGGTGGACTTTCCTCTGTTGGTAGCAGATTGCCTTCACAGCTTCTCCGAGCAAATGGCGACCACATATAGCTTTTAGCCTAAAAATTTCAGCAATCCAAATTTATAAACGTAAAATTACAACTTTGGTTCCAATTACATTACTTCTGCTACAATTTAGATATAAGCATTAAGTAGCTTTATTATTAAATTCTACTAAAAAAACGAAAAAGGGATATAACTAATATTTATTTTTAAAAGTTACTACGTATATGTCTTTGTCTATAATTATCTTTAAAAAATATATTCTTCTGTCTTCATTATTCAAGTTGAAGGCTGTTTTGTATCTCTCTAAAGACACGTGAAATTTGTCCCAAGGTTTGTTATTTTTTGGGTCAAGAACCGGCTTGCTTGTGAGTGTAAACATTTCATTGTAACGCCCGTCTATTTTAAAACATTTGCTCATACGACGCTTGACGATATATAATCTTTATAATTAATGAAGAGGTTCCACCGCAATGTCACATATCGTCCTGAAAAATAGGAGTGTTTTACTTCTGTGTTCCGGGATAAGGGCACTGTAGCTAGTAAAATTACCGGGTATGAGAGAACTAACATCTGTCGTTTTGGGTGACGGGCGCAGGTCAATTTTGACGGAAAATAATGACTACCTGTTTATTGATTTTCTTCAACCCTACAGCTGTCATGGTCAGGCGTATTACTTACCGCCAGATAATCGAACTGACGGTCCTGTTCATTTAATATCATAAAAAAATTGTTAACTCTCTCTCTTCAACCTATCGCAGTCCACGCCTGGAGGGCACTTTTACTGTATATTTTATCCATCATCATCATCAGCTCATTAAACGTCCCCACCGAGGGGCACGAGCCTACCCGTATAGGGTGAGAGGCTTAGTCGTCCACGCGGGCCCAGTGCGGATTGGATGATTTAACACACAACCTTCGAATCTCTTCGCAAGCGTGCATGAAGGTTTCCTCACGATGTTTTCCTCACCGTAAGAGCGTCGGATAACGTACATATATTTTTCGAAAATTCGAAATACATTGGTACGTGTCGGGATTGAACCTCAGCCCTCCCGTAGGAAGGTGACAGTCACACCACTGAGCCACCGACGCTCTTTTTTTATTCATATTATATTTTATTTTCTATCCAGGATCAAACATACTAAAGTCGCCACGGGCTCGTCGCGTGCGCACAACGTCAATGTCGCAGCCGAACAAGCGAACAACAGCCGAGAGTATATTACACGCGGACCGGAGGACGATCTACACTGCCGGCAGACCGCCCTGGTACAACTGCACTGGTGGGCAGGAGGTGGAGCCTTTTCTAATCGGTGCGTTTGAATGATCCTTTTTTTATGACATTTAAACATACAAGTTCTAAGCAATTCTATGTTACGTTACGATAGCACTGTGGTCAAAAATCACTCTGGTCCAACTGGCCCATTACAGCCAAATCATGGATACCACAATCTTGAATTAAAGACATAAAGATCACGAAAGAGTTGGTACTGTTTTATTAATTCAACACTGATTTGCAGGGTGTTTCTGTTTGAAGGTATATGTGGAGCGAGCGCCTCTGGCAAGACCACGGTTGCTGCTAAAATCATCGAATCTCTCAACATCCCTTGGGTGACAATCGTCAGCATGGACTCTTTTTATAAGGTAAACTACAGCCTTAAATTCTACTCCAGGACACAGGTTTTCCTTCTCAGAAAGAGATTGGGCCGTAGCCCATTTCGGGCCTCATACCGATTGGGCCTTATCCATGCCAGAAATAAATATATATACAATATAATAATAAGATTTAAAAAAATCTATTGGTGTTGTCTTATGCCGTGTGTGGACGACCTATAAAAGGTTATTCTCAAAATTCCAACCTCGGATAAATTTTAACAGGCCATAATATATTAGTAAGTTAGGGTTCATCATCAGCATCATATCACCGATACAAGGTATTGTCCACTGGTTAGGTTAGAGTTATTTTTATTTTTGCTTACTGTTTTACTTTTTATGTGTCCATCATCAGCTCATTAAACGTCCCCACCGAGGCACGTGCCTACTCGTATAGGGTGATTAGGCCCTTGACGTCCCCGCGGGCCCAGTGCGGATTGGCCGACTTGAAGTGACGTGAGCACACCCTTTGAATCTCTTCGCAGGCCTGAACAGGTTTCCTCGCGATGTTTTCCTTCACCGTTAGAGCGTCGGGTAACGTACATATAATTTCGAAAATTCGAAAACACATTGGTTCGTGGCGGGATTTGAACCTGCGCCCTCCCGGTCGGAAGACAGCAGTCCACAACATTGAGCCACCGACGCTCTTATGTGTGCTTTATGTAATAGTAAACTTTAAGCAATAGTGTTTATAATAACAACGTGTGATTGCATCCAGGTGCTGAATGAGAAACAGCATCAGCAGGCGGTGCGCAACGAATACAACTTCGACCACCCGGACGCGTTCGATATGGAGTTACTGATCAGCGTTCTTCAGCGGCTCAGAGAGGGCAAGAAGGTCGAAGTGCCCATATACAACTACGTCACACACTCCGGGAGAATCGCACGGTATGGCTAATAAACATTTATTTATATTACTAGCTAACCTGTTCCATCTGAGAAGGTGTGCTATGAATAAGCAAGTTTTGGGTTTGGTTAGACTATCTTTTATAGCACGTCCCAGGGCCTTAAAACAACGCTTCACCTTCCCTATTTATTTTTGTAATATTGCAAATGAGCAGACGGCGTACTACTGTGGTAAATTAACGCCATTTTTTAATACAGGATTTTATTATATACAGGATGTTCAAGACGCTCACCTGATGATAAGTGCCTGACCATAACAAAGCGTCATGTATTTTTTTATTCCAGAAGGCATAACAAATACGCTCATTCACCTTAACGAGTGCCCAAGGGTACGGTATCACTTCTCGTATGCTTGATCTATGAAATAAATAAAAAATACTTGAACTCAAAATTTCTTTGTTCTAATAAATATTTTACATAATATACTCTGGAATTGTTTTGATATGTTTTTATGATAAGTTATATAGTAATTTGCTGTGTTGTTTACCGCCAGAAATTCACTGATTTCTGTTGTTATCCGCCATCTGCTTCTCTGAGCTCGAATGAGAGAGGGTTCCAGCCTATAATTATCTAATTAAGGCCCTTAATAACAAGTTAATACTTCATTACCAACACCTATAATAAAAAAAGCAATCGTCAAAGTATACATCACGTTGCTACAGAAAACAATGTATGGCGCCAACGTGATAATCTTCGAGGGTATCCTCGCGTTTTATAACGCGGAGGTGACGAAAATGCTGGACATGAAGGTGTTTGTGGACACGGACGCCGACATACGACTGGCCAGACGACTGCGCAGGTATTTGCTAGAACCATTACCAAGGTTCCAAATAGGTTTATTTTAAAATGCACCAATTGGTACTTTATTGTCTCAATAGTACATTCCATAGTACATCATTCACTCATTCGTTCTGTTTTAGGGTAGATTTTAGTTGGTAATAACATTATTGAAAAATATATTCTACTATATTATCGTCTATATAAATTATAATAATAAATAAATATCCACTGACATTCACACAGCACCATCTAGCCCCAAGTTAAGCGTGAATCCTGTATTATGGGTATTAAACAACGGACAAACATACTTGTATACATTTTTTTGTAAATACATACATGTTATACATAGAAAACACCCAGACCATTACAAACAGACATGTTCATGCACACAAATTTTTGTACTGCCCGGGGATCGAACCCGGAACCCTTGGTGTTGCAGTCGACCTCTCAACCGCAACACCAAATGGGTCTCATACTATTTAAAGACCCATCTGGTGTAATGGTTGAGACGTCGGCTACTACACTTAGGGTTCCGGGTTCGAATCCCGCGTATCACAAACATTGTGTGCATGAACATGTCTGGTTGTAATGGAACACATAGAAACCCAGTGTTTCTATGTATAATGTGTGTATTTACATAAAAGTGTATATTATTATGTTTAGCACTCTAACTACAAGCTCCTCGCTTAATATGAGGCTAGATGACATTGTGCGAGCGTCAGTGGATATTTATTCCAATTCGTACTTACACCAATTTGTACTTTATTGTCTCAATAGTACATTTCATAGTACATCATTTACTCATTCGTTCTGTTTTATGGTAGTTTTTATTTAGTAATAACATTATGAAACGATATATTCTACTATGCACTTACCATTAACATATACGTTGTACTCGAATACCAAATTAATAGATGGATTGTACAGTGTCATAATGGAGTCGCCAAGTTGTTTGTAGAAAACAGCTTTATGTTCTTTTTGTAAAAAGATTTATTATTTTTGGAATTTTTCAACACTGACTCTTACGCCCGTATTCTAGAACGAAACTTGAAAGAGTAGAATAAAAAAGGGATAGCACTCTATAGGATAAATAACATCATCCCTTTCTAACTCAATTTAAGTGTAGATCAACGTCGAGTCTCGTTCTAGAATACGGGCCTAAAATAATTCATTGTTTATTATTTTTGGTCACTCATACGTAGCAAGACACGCTACGAGTATCATGTGATATACACACCTAATACCTAACCTATAAGAACTGTTTTTCAGGGACATAGTGCAACGCGGTCGCGAACTGGAAGGCGTATTGAAGCAATATCTGACATATGTAAAGCCGGCGTATCAGAGCTACATCGCGCCTTGCATGGCCCACGCGGACATCATCGTGCCTCGCGGCGGAGAGAACAAAGTAGCCATACACCTTATCGTGCAACATGTGCATAAGCAGCTGCAGTTGGTACGTATATTTTTTATTTATTTATTTCATACGCATTGGTGGGTTATGACCCAATCTTCCCATGGCTATGCTGTTAAGGCTTGTGCCCTGCAGTGGGCTGTTTTAGACTGATTATGATTAATAATAATAATAATTAATAAATATCCACTGACATTCACACATCGCCATCTAGCCCCAAACTTAGCATTCACCTGTAATATGTATACTAAACAACGGATCAACATACTTCTATATTTTTTTTTTGTAAATAAAATAAAAAGAATTGAAAACACCCAGACCACAAAAACAGACATGTTCATGCACACAAATGTTTGAACTGCCCGGGGATCGAATCCGGAACGCTTGGTGTAATAGCCGATGTCTCAACCATCACACCAGATGGATCGTCATAATCTACACTGTCTACATGTCTCCTTCACTTTTGATGACACTTCACCATGACAAGACTTAAGTTGTTTAGGTTGATGGTGATTGTTAATATGAATATTCTATTTCAGCGCGGGTTCAAAGTCCGCGAGAAGCTGGCCGTGTCCCACGTGGGCCAGCCCGTGCCCGACTCGCTCTTCGTACTCAAGGACACGCCGCAGGTGAGCCCACACGCCCAACGCTGGACATAATCCCACTTACAATAGTAGCTATGTGCAGTAACTCTCTTTGTAGGAATTAAGCAATCACTATTGAACATAACTCTCCTATAGAGGGGCGTTCAAACATTCATGATCAGCTCATTAGTCATCAGTTTAAGCATTACGTAACACAATTTAGTTCTCAAATTGGCAACCCATTTCATTTACGTTAGTTTATTAGTAAATAAGCTCAAATAAGAGCTTTATTCTCTTACGCAAATAATTGTGTGTATATTCAAACTTTTTTTTTTCAAATAATCACGCAGGTGTTGCGCATTAAAACTATAACAAATCTTGTGCGACTTCAGGGTAAAAATGGTCATTTGTGCAGTTAGTAACGTTTATAAAGGGGGGAGTACAGTTTGTACTGCCCGGGGATCGAACCCGGAACCTTGTAGTCGAAGTGCCATTACATTAGATGGGTCGTGTCTTATAATTCTTAATTGTCATATTATTTTAATTGTTTATAGTTTTTTATCACTACATAATATAAAATAAAGTCGCATTTTTTGTCCCTATGTGCGTTTAAAACTACACAACGGATTTTGATGCGCGTTTTTTTAGTAGATGGAGTGATTGAAGAGGAATTGTTTTATGAAATAAATTGAATTTAATATATGATATGCTTTTGATATTACCAGGTGCAAGGTCTCCACACGTTCATCCGTAACAAGGACACGCCGCGGGACGAGTTTATCTTCTATTCGAAGCGTCTGATGCGGCTGGTTATTGAGTTTGCGCTATCCCTACTGCCGTATTCTACGCACTGCGTCGATACGCCACAGGGGTTCACTTATACCGGTTAGTAAATACTATCAGCTATGCCATATATTTAATAATTAACGCTTTGATTTAGCGTCGGCGGCTCAATGGTGTTATTAAATTTTGGCATCTACCGGGAGGGCTGTAGTTCAAATCCAACCACGTACCAATGTGTTTTAAATTTTTCGAAAAATTATGTACGTTATCCGACGCTCTTACGTGAAGAAAACATCGTGAGAAACCTCGCACGCCTGCGATTCAAAGGTTGTGCGTGAGGCCGTCCAACCCGCGCTGGGCCCGCGTGGACGACTAAGGCCTTTACACCCTATACGGGTAGGCTTCTGCCCCTCGGTGGGGACGTTAAATTACCTGATGATGATGATGATGAACCTTTTGACCGCAAATGACGCTTTAAAACGCCAGACACAACAGAAAAGAAAGAAATGTTTATTCTGTGACAGTGTACCTTAAACATAAAAACTTAAATCTAAAGACACAGAAAAAGTACACTAATTATTTTCACTTTCACTTTATATAATACAAATATACAAAGTTTATGAAAGGGAATATGGGCGAATAGGGTATATATCTTACTACTTAACATTAATAGAATTTCCACTGTCTGGATTCCCGGCGTTAAATTGGTTAACGAAAACGTCTACCCTTGATACTTATAATTGTATACATAACCAATGGATTAGTAACCATAATCGCATTGATTTAAGGTCGCAAATGCGATGTGGAGAAGATATGCGGCGTGTCGATCCTCCGCGCCGGGGAGACCATGGAGCAGGCCGTCTGCGATGTTTGCAAGGACATCCGCATCGGGAAGATACTCATACAGACGAACCAACAGACGGACGAGCCGGAGGTGAGTCCACTCGTCTATAATAATAATGATTCTTTACTACATCCATAAAGTGTTCGTAAATTACATCAAAACTTATAACGTTATCATCATCAGCTCATAAAATGAAATATTTTTATAACGCCAAATTAAAATAGAACAATAAGGGATTATGAATAATAATAATAAATAATAAATAAATATCCACTGACATTCACACAGCGCCATCTAGTCCCAAGTTAAGCGTGAAGCCTGTTTTATGGGTACTAAACAACGGATAAATATACTTATATACATTTTTTTTTGTAAATTGTCGTGAAGCGACAAATGAGAAGACCAATAATAGAGGGATATGGAATTTAATATAATAGACCTAATACAAAATAATTAAACACAATGACACAAACATGTCAAATAAATGAAAAAGGTGATTTAAAGTTAATATTAAAGAGAAAACAATAAAAGATTCAATGGATAATGAAGAAAAATGCTATAGCATCGAATGCAATGGGTCCGGTACGTATAAATACTCCCGGACCGAAGTAATTGCGCTGAAGAATCGAGAGTACAATGCATAGTGATATTGAAGTGAAAATAATAATTTAATACATATTGTAAAATTGAATAAAGTAAATAACAAAATGAAAAGGTTAGTACTACATTTCCACAAAATACATACATATTATACATAGAAAACACCCAGACCATTACAAACAGACATGTTCATGCACACAAATGTTTGTACTGCCCGGGGATCGAACCCGGAACCCTTGGTGTTGCAGCCGACCTCTCAACCGCAACACCAAATGGGTCGTCAAATAATATAATAAATAATAATAAATTAAATACGTTTAAATTCTTGTGTTCTGACACAGAAATAAAAATTTCTTCTATAGTGCAATCAAAAATTATTAAAAAAATAGTTTAAACCATGTCGTCCACAGATATACTGCCTGCGTCTGCCAAAACACAAAGTACTACCGCGTGATACCTATACCGTGATAGTTAAAGACATATTATATTTTTTTTTATTGTTTTGAATGTTACTTTTTAATAGTTTAATTTGTCATTGAATGTATAAGTAATATCAGATCTTACGAAAAACGTATGTGAGTAACATTTATTCAGAAACAATTACAACATGCAAGGTTAAATAAAAATAACAATTTCAAATTTTCGTTATTGGACTGTAAAGGGGTCTAAGCCTTTTTCTTTAATGTAATAAGTGAACAGGACGGTCAGGACGCTCATCTGATGGTAAGTGATACGCCTGACCATGACAGAGCGGCATTAAAGGAACCATCAACTAACAGTTATTATCTCCATCAATGCCGCACTGCGCCCGTCACGCCGAACAACAGATGTTAGGTCTCTTATACCCAGAATTTCACTAGCTACAGTGCCCTCATCCCGAAACACAGAAGTACTGAACACTCCTGTTTCACAGGACGATATCTGGCACTGCGGTGGTGCCTACCTAGACGACTCAGTACCGAGTCTACCACCTAGTAGCCTGTGATGCAATACAAATAAATAAATACAGGCTGCCCTAGTTTAGGGGAAAGTTAACATGTAAAAATAAATAAATAAATATCCATATAACACAGCGCCATCTAGTCCCAAGTTAAGCGTGAAGCCTGTAGTATGGGTACTAAACAACGAAAATATACTTATATTACATTTTTTGTAAATACATACTATTATATGTACAAAGACATGTTCATGCACAAATGTTTGTACTGCCCGGGGATCGAACCCGGAACCCTTGGTGTTGCAGCCGACCTCTCAACCGCAACACCAAATGGGTCGTCATATTATATTTACTTATTATATTGTTGGCAGCTATACTACCTGCGTCAGCCCAAAGACATAAAGGACGCGGGCACGTTTGTCGTATGTATGTCGACTGTTTAAAAGTTATGTGTTTTGTAATTACTGTTTCATCATCATCAGCTCATTAACCGTCCCCACCGAGGGGCACGAGCCTACCGGTATAGGGTGATTAGGCCTTAGTCGTCCACGCGGGCCCAGTGCGGATTGGACGACTTCACACACAACCTTCGATCTCTCGCAGGCGTGCATGAAGGTTTCCTCACGATGTTTTCCTTCACCGTAAAAGCGTATTTTCGAAAATTCGAAAACACATTGGTACGTGTCGGGATTTGAACCTCAGCCCTCCCGGCAGGGAGGCGACAGAATGACTGTTTATGCCAAAATAAATGAAAAAATATGTATATTTATTTATTATATTGTTGACAGCTATATTACCTGCGTCTGCCCAAAGACATAAAGGACTACCGCGTGATACTGATGGACGCGACGGTGGCGACGGGCGCGGCGGCCATGATGGCCAGCAGGGTGCTGCTCGACCACGACGTGCCCGAACACTGCATCAGTCTGGTTTCGTTGCTGATGGCAGAGATAGGGGTGCATTCTATTCGTATGCGTTCACAGGTAAGCATAAGTATTTGCGTAGATGTGTCCAATTTGATTATAAAAATGGTTATTGATTAATGTTAACGCTGAAAAAATTGTCAATAAATAAATATCCGCGGAAAACACAACGCCATCTAGCAAGTTAAGCGTGAAGACTGTGGGTACTAAACAACGATAAATATACTTATGTAATTTTTTTTGGAATAAATAATAATAGATATCGATTGACATTCACACAGCGCAGACTATATATATATATATATATATATATATATATATATATATATATATATATTTGTAAATACATACATGTTATACATAGAAAACAACCAGACACTATAAACTGACATGTACATGCACGCAAATTTGTACTGCATGGATCGAACCCGGAACATTTTGTTGATATACAAAAGTTCGTTCGTATTAGTATCCTTTGTTTGGTACCTATATACAAGATAGACAAGTTTGGGGCTGGACGGCGCTTTATGAATATCGGTGCATAGACTTAAGAACCTTTGTACACTCTCTTCAACCTATCGCAGTCCACTGCTGGACACAGGTCTCCCCCATTTTGCGCCAGATATCCCGGTCCTCCGCTTTTCTCATCCAGCACCCACAGCGACCTTCCGCAAGTGTCGGTCCTCGGGCCGGAGGGCGTCCTACGCTACGCTTGCGAGACGCGGTCTCCACTCCAGAACTCGTCTGCTCCAACGGCCATCGGTTCTACGATGGCAGAACCTTTGTACACTTAGTTGCAAATAAAACATTTGAATTATATTTATTTATGTTATGTGAAATTTCACGATCACAGGTAAAAATAATAACATCAGCACTTGACCCCGAGATAAACGAGAAATTCTACGTGCTGCCCGGCATTGGGAACTTTGGAGACCGCTACTTTGGCACCGAGCCCAACGACGACGAGTGACGTCACGCGCTCGCGTCACAACTTCGTAAGTAAAGTGTGTTATGTGGGAAGAAAGAATGGGTTATGGAACCAATTGGTATACTGACAATGATAGTTGTATGAATTCACCAGTGACTTAATCACTTATGACAAAAATAACTCATGAATGACTTTATCTCTTTATGAGTATCTTGCAAAAATAGAAACTACATTACTTGAAGAATTTACCTGTTTTAAAGTGAAAACCAATGAAATTTTTGGCAATGTAAATGCTAATGCATGCCTAAAGGGTAACTTAAACTTTAATAGGAGCTACAGGTTAAAAAACGTTATAATAAAGAATATAAACCTGATGTTATATTAAGAGTTCTTTACGATACAAGTTTATTAATTTTAACATCCCAAAGTCCACTATTGGACTCTTATTTACTGGACGATAAAGGTTTTTTTTATATCTAATCCCAATTGGTAGGCAGGTTGGATATCCCCAATTTATTCTCACTTAGGTATCCAACCAGTAGGTTTAATAAAAGATAGCGAGCTACCGCTATATGCTGAATTTGTACCTAAGCTGATATATCTGATAGCTGATAAGCTATATTTTTATCTGCAAACAAAGCGCACATGTTAATAAATATATATTTTAGCACCTTTAATAGGTTTACGTTTAGCGTTTTGCGTTTTACGATCATGGCGTGACTTACTCGTAATGACTCATATATTACTATTCGTCAGTCACGAAATCGTATATTGTATTGTAAAACTAAATGCAAAAGCCTACACAAAATATATATACAAGTTTTTATAAAAAAATGTTGATAATTTTATTTTATACTCAACTTTCATAAATCAATGTACATTAAGAAAATTGAATTTTATAAACTATTACCGACAAGTAAACATTTGGTTCCATAATCTAACAAAGAATGTTCAAGATATTGTGAGTGTGTATGTACACAGTACATGCGGAATAGTTAAGACACGATAGTTGTACGCATTTCGTAGTATAAGACTTTGTAAAAGGCTGCATACATTTGTTCGCTTTGTACAAGCTTGAAATGTAAGTTATACAATGTGAGCCCTACAATTTTTTTCTACTATTTAGAGGTGATTTTACAGGCTTTCCCGTTAATAAATAATTTTAAATATTGAACTGCATAATCTTAGTCATAGCGAGGTTCAAAAATATTAATAAAGCAGAATATTTCAGCCTATAACTTCAAAGATGAAATTATTACTATGACACCAGATTACGAATTTAAAGTTTTATAAAGTGACATAAAAATAATTTTTGGAAGTGATTCAAGTATATATATATAGTGAAGTAAGTATATAAATATAATTCTGTCATCAAATAAAGTGAGTTATAAATTATAATACCATATATTTTCTTTTAATAATAAACTATTCCAATTTCTCTCTTTTGAATAAATGCTTAAGATACTACCTGTTCAATAAAACTTAATTATGTAGTGATCTACATAATGAAGTTTTACTCAAAGAATGTATAAGTCCCCGTTATATTGCAAACTCTCTGAATTTTACATATGAACGGAGCTTTTCACTTTCTACCAAGAAACTCTTGCTTGTTTGCCCCTATATTTTAAGCAAGGTTTTATTTTAATGTAACGACATTGATTATAATCTGACGGATTTCACAATTTAACGGTGACGTAAACATGACTCACAGATTTAAATCGCACAAGCGTATGCAGCCTAGTATTATGCGTCTGGCTCTAATCATTGTATTCCTATTATTAATAATAATTTATTGTATTCTTTACACGCATATACAAACGCATTTTGCTATGGAAGTGGTATGAAGTTATTTTTAGATCTTTCCAATAAGGTGCATTTTTTAATGATTATTTATACACTACATGTATAATTATATACTAAATTTACTTGTATTGTGTTCATTTGTTTTTAAGTACCTTTAATGCTTTTAAAGCAACCTTTTACAGATCCAATGATGTTTGGTCTAATAAAGACTTTTTTTTACAAATTAATTTTGATAATTGCATAATATATGCTAGTTCATGAGATATTTACACGTCTCGAGAAAGATCTAAAAATAACCTATCGCCATATTGCAAAAACGAGTCTAGTCCACACTAATATACAATTATTATTAAGTTAACGAATAAACAATTGACTTAACATTTGACATAATAAAACTTATTAAGCAATGAGATCTCTTCAGCTTTGCTTTGTGGGAAATCCTATTCCCAATAGAGGGCCGATAAAGGCTAAAAACATTAAAAATAGCTTATTAATTCATTATTTATAATATTCATCAATGATAGGATTCAAAATACTTAGCAAACCAAAATTTTTACAATACACATTGTATGAAAAGAAGTCATATCAAAAATAAGGCGCCAAAGAATAGGTTGTTCCTAATAATGATTTCGATAATGTAGAGTGATAGGATAAACGGCAGATCACGCCTCCATAGCAACTTGCCTGTGGTTCCATAGACAAAGCACCATAGACCAACGTGTAGGTGAAATGGTAATGTGATCAAATTTAAAAATAACTATACTTTTTCTGATGGAATTTCTATTGTGGTCCCCAGATGACACGGATTTTTAAACCTATGCAAAGAGAATAAAGGCGTTCTAGGGATCCTCTGCTTGGTGTGGAGGAATAAGTAACCTAGTATATGTTTAATGTTCTCTCAAATCCTATGACTTCATATTATGTTCACTTGGTGGTAGACTCGATACCAAGTCGTCTTGGTAGGTACCACCACAGTGCCAGATATCGTCACGTGGAATAAGTGTGCTATGCACTTTTGTGTTTCGGTATGAGGGCACTGTAGCCAGTGAAATTACCGAGTATAAGAGACCTAACATCTGTAGTCTCTGGTGTCGGGCGCAGTGCGGCATTGAAGGAGGATAATAACTGTCTATCAGTTGTTGGTCTCCTTCAATGCCGCTCTGTCATGGTCAGGCGTATCACTTATCATCAGGTGAATGTCTTGACCGTCCGTTTCACTTCGTCACATAAAAAAATGATAATTATTACCCTGAACTTGATGCCGTTGATTTGTTCTTGAAAGTTCCATAATATGTTTAAACCTAATGTTCAAAACCTAATATTGTGTATTAATCAAATAAGTTATTTATTGATGTTAATACTCGTACGATCTATGGTCACATTGCCATCACGAACATGCTATCTATGGTTGGTAGATTTACGATTAAAACGCTTAAATGTTATTTATAAAAGCGGTATTACCCAGCGCATTGCGTATTATATTTAAAAATCAATGAATTATATTGATCACTCATTGGATAATAAAAAAACTTTCTCATATTTCTTTGTTGTTTTTTTTATATTTTTAACTGAGATGTTAAGTTTGTTACACAGAAAATGTATCTCACCTGAAAAGTGTCCGCGCCAAATTCTGCCCATCGCGTCATTTGGGCAGAATTTTCATTCATAATCACCTCGCTCGCTACATGTCATAGTGACATAGTAGTATGCTCATGCTTTTGATTTTGTACTCTGTCTATGCAAGGTCAAAATTTTTATGAACAATTTTATGTCATAAATATAACAGTAAGTCAACGTATGTGTCAAACGGCTCGGACATTTTTTATTTTTACATTCAATAAATTTGTGGAAGCATTGTATTCGAATAATAACGTTTCCACTATAATAAAAAATATTTAAAAATCAATTGTGGTTCATAAATCTGTTCAGTGTAGCACTCTGATATAAAGGACTCAAATAATGCCAAGCAATTTATTTAACACTATCAATACATTTATTAATATTATCCAATGAGTGTTAGTTCAAGAAATGAGTCGAATAGTTTATTAGTACAAAAGCTGTGTTCTTTTCCCAAAACTTAGATATATTATTGTTTTAAAAATAGAATATAGTATAACATTTAATGCTGGCTTACATTCATCTGTACATTTTTTTAAAAATCTAAGTATAATACAGGTGTCTGCTATGAATTTTTATTATAAAACGGGCTTACCTTAGGTACTAAACATTAAATAGCTTGATGACTGCAAACTAGTCGACTCAAATATCCGATATGACATAACCATGGTGCTTTACATTACGAAATTTACTAAAAATCAAGTGTTCCAATAGCAGAATAGACGTTTATATTTAAAAAAACGATGTATAAATTCCATTTGTAAATGATGCTGCCATTTTGTTTTTATTTTCAGTATTAGAAATGACATGTTTTTTTTTTATTTAGGCCGGTGTCAATGAGCGATGATGTGAACCTCTTTGTAGACATTTTTTATAATATTAAGTGCTGTTCTTTATCAAAATTATAACTTTAATTTTTGAATGTTTTAATTGGTTTACGTGTATGTCAAACGATGATTGTTTTGAATTACGTTTATGATGATGTCAGACACTGATAAGAAAGTTTTTTTATTACGAATACTAAGGTAAATAGTATATTTACAAATATGCATCGTCGTTTTATGGCAAAACGGCCTAGTCAAGGCATTAACTTAATTATATGTATTTTATGTATATATTAGTGAATTGGCTTTTTAAATTATGATTTATTGGATTCACGAAGACCTCGCTTCTGTGTGTATTCAAAAACGAAAGATTGATATTAATTTAGATTAAATTTTAATTTTAGTTATTTATTTTACAGTATTTGTGTACTGTTGCGGTAGTTAAAGGTTCATAATAAGTTGTTTTTCTCTCAACTTAATGTGCTTAATATAATGTTTTTTGTCGACTGATTATGGCACACTACTTATTTGCTATTGCTAGAATGTTTGTGCATTTTGAATCTTATCGTTTAGATAGTAATGTTTATTTTTCATAATGCACATATAGATAAATATTGTATATACGAATTTATTATACAAGGCTCACATTGAATTGTAAGAATTGAATAAAAAGATTAGTGATCGTTTTAGATGTGTCTAAACTTGCGGACAGTAGATTTATTGACTTATAATAATGTAGTAGCGGCAATATTTTAAACGCATTTTCTTTATTCATTAGCAATGCTTATTGTATTATTTTAGGGAAATATTGATAATTACTTGGGCTTTCAAATTTGTAGAAGCAGGTGAGTGCAGTCTGTAAATAATGAGCGATACAATTTGGAGTCCTTGCATAATTTTAACGATTGATGCATGTTGGCGCCTTAAAGCCTACTGGATTTACAAATGTTAAAGAGCTTTCTATAACGGGATCCGTATGCTAATGTATTACTTATGTACTTCATCATCATCAGCTCATTAAACGTCCCCACCGAGGGACACGAGCCTACCCGTATAGGGTGATTAGGCCTTAGTCGTCCACGCGGGCCCAGTGCGGGTTGGATAATTTCATACACAACCTTCGAATCTCTTCGCAGGCGTGCATGAAGGTTTCCTCGCGATGTTTTCCTTCTCCGTAAAAGCGTCTGATAACGTACATATATTTTCTAAAATTCGAAAACACATTAGTACGTGTCGGGATTTAAACCTCAACCCTCCCGGTAGGAAGGCAACAGTCCACACCATTGAGCCACCGACGCTCTATGTACGCTCTATGATGCTTTATGTACTCAGATAAACAATAAACTAGAATTAAACAAAATGTGTCCCAAGCAACATTCTGCCCATCGCGTCGGGCAGTATTTTCATTCATAATCACGTCGCTCGCTACATGTCATAATGACATAGTAGTGTGCTCGTGCTTTTGATTTTGTACTGTTTCTATGACGCGTTCGTTCGTTCGTCATGTGGCTTGAACGTTTTTTGGTTGAAGTTTCTTCGTGATCTAGTTATGTTTATCTGAGCTAAAGTTTTAATATAATACTGAGAAAAGATAGTACACTAAATATAGTTTATTGTAACAATACTCGTATTCAGAACTTAAACCAATATATAAAACAAAAATAAAATTGAAAAGTTATTTGGCATATAAATGTAAGGTTTCATCAAAAAAATATGACAGAGATCGCTGCATGTTAGAGTTTTCAAGTACTTTTTCTTATGTGGCGTCATTTAATTAAATTTTCAAGCAGAAAGTTATGACTATATATATACTATATAAAAAAACGCAATGTATTGTAAGACTGCACATGATTGTTTATCATAAAATTGAAAAGCCCCACAATTGTATTGCGTTATATTTTTAATGAAATACTTTATACCAGTTTACCTACTTTTTGCACAATTTGAATGTATTTCGATGACAATGTATTCGACTTGTACACTGTAGTCCAATTGTAACCTAATCGTCGCTGTGAATATGGAAAAAATACAAAAAAAGTGATTATAAAGGGGAAAAACTATGAAAATAAATTAAATGAGAGCAAATCGGAAATATTTTTATTTGTTCTCGTAATTTACAGGTAAGTTTGTGACCATTATCTTCTTACAAAAATCTCATGTATAATACAATATTCGTGTTACATTATTTTTAATATAACATAAGTGTTCTAACCCTACCGCTAGTGATCGAGACAATATAAAAATTGTTGATTCATGAATTCTCTGCGCCAAGGGTTAACATTGATATGCTATGTTACATAATGAAAATGAAAATGAAAAAATGAAAATGAAAAGTGTTTATTCAGTTTAGGTCCTTAAAGAACACTTATGAATGTCAAATGAAGCTACCACTGGTTCGGGAGGTAGTTTTCCACTGAGAATAATGAGGTATATAAGGTCAAGTCAAAAGGCCACTTTACTAGGAACTGAATAAACTAATAACTTTTTACTTTGGGTACACATCTGACTACTTTTACGTAAACAAGCTTTTATTTGATTAGATTTTATTTTATCACAAGTCGTGATTTGAGAGCATCTAATTAACTCAAACATACCTCCTCAATTTGGCTGGATTATTCGCTTAAAGGAAAGCTATATACAAAGTTGAATATACAAGGATAAGACTCGGTAAGTATTTAATGTCGGACTTTTATTATTTTTATTACCACATTGCATACTTAATAAAATACATGAAAATCGTTTCTGATAGTTATTATTTTACAAACATTGTAGTAACATTGACACAATGCGAATTATTTTTTTAGTTTTTCCATAAATGTCTGAATATAGAGCCTTTAACAACAATACGAGAAATATCACTTGAGAAATAGGAAAGATTGGAGTTCCTCGCGTACAAGAATACAATGCCTATGTATATTTACTAAGTGCTAGACTCGATACTGAGTTGTCTGGGTAGGAACTACCACGTGTCCCGTAAGATACGAGTGTTGAGACTTCTGAGTCCTAAAATACCTAGGTGTCGGCGCAGTCTTCAGTGTGACAGAGAATAAGTACTTTGTACAATGGTTGGTTTCCTTCAATACTACTCTATCATGGTCAGGCGTATCACTTAACATCAGGTGAGCATCCTGATCGTTATGTAAACTTTGTAACTTGTAAAAAATATGAATACTCAATAAAATATAATCTGGCTACGAAATGGTGAACGTTTAAGGTCAGATATGATCGCTGGAGTCAAGGTAGCGCTGCAGCATCAAATCCAAGTTCTCTTGTTTTGGAGACGGTACCTCGCCGTGAGGGCTTTGGTTCTTTCTGGAAAAAAAACATGGTGAGTTACCATATGACCATAGTATATAAGTATGTTTATCAGTCTTGTAGTACTCATTGGTTAGATAGCACTATGTTAGTATATATAGGTCTAAGATAAGTAATAATTAGATGCACCATCATCATCATCATCAGCTCATTAAACCCGTGAGCCTACCCGTATAAGGTGATTAGCCTTAGTCGCCACGCGGGCCCAGTGCGGATTGGACGACTTCACACACACCTTCGAATCTCTTCGCAGGCCGTACATGAAGGTTTCCTCACGATGTTTTCCTTCACCGTAAGAGCGTCGGATAACGTACATCTATTTTCAAAAATTCGAAAATACATTGGTACGTGTCGGGATTTGAACCTCAGCCCTCCCGGTAGGAAGGCGACCGTCCACACCACTGAGCCACCGACGCTCTACAATTAGATGCACCATCACGAAGAAACGTCAACCAAAAAATATCCAAGCCCCATGATACATACGAAAATAATATTGTTAAATTTAAAATGGAAAATTATTCATTTAAATTTTGACCTTAACGCGTCACACAAAGAGTACAAAATCAAAAGCACGAGCACACTATGTCATTATGACATGTAGCGAGCGACGTGATTATGAATGAAAATTCTACCCAAATGAGGCGATGGGCAAACTTATGCCGCGGACACTTTTTGAGTTAGATTGTGTATCTAGTTAGTGTATTGATAATCTACATAGCTTTACACATGTTTTATTTATTTATTAAATATTATATTTGAATATTTATAATTGTGTTGCCATAATATAGGTCCTAACTTGTAGTAGTCTTCGCATTCCTCCAAAGAGACCTCGGCGCTGGCGATCCTGGACCCAAACCCGCTGTAGTACGACCCGTACCGCTGCTATATTAAATAAAATTGTTAACAAATTTGGTTTTTGGTATATGTCTCTTTTATATCATTAATTCGATTTTTTTTCTAACCTACATTTATGGTGTCAATTCATTTAAGAAATATTCAAATGTGAACGTAAAATTTAAACGTACTAGGTTGTAATCGAAATGCAAATTTACCCTTAGGCGTAAGCATATACAACATTGTAATTGAATTTTATATATTTAACCGTGTTAAAAATTAAAAAATGGGTACGAAATACCTACTTTAAATATAATTCTTTAAATATAATTAAGTAACACAAAACCTCACCTGCAGTTGCTTAGAGAACGCCTGCTCGGCCACCAAGCTGGCTGCGAACCTGAGACCCCTCGCGATGGCGTCCACGTACTTGACGTACAACGCCACCAGGTCCTTAAGGTCGCTGTCCCGGTGGGGGCAAAGCCTCAAGTTTATCCCCTCCTATAGGAGGCGTTCCCTAGAACAGGAGCATACATATACCCAATGATGTAAAAAAGTATGGATTCGTGATATGCTCACAAAACGAAAAAAGTGTTCCGAATGCAGTGACAGCACACATACACATATTTCGCATTTCGAACACATTTACCTAAACAAAAGAGTACAAACTGTACTCTCTTCTGCGGTTCGTTTTCAAGGCACGGATGGCGTATCTACCTTTACATATACAGATTATCGTTGCATATACCTAGATATGATATCGAAAACCAGTGGCGGGGTCTCCATTTATGAAAATAAATAGTGCATACCCATTTTTTCAAGAACTCGTGAACTCTATCATATTGCAAGATTTTTAAAAAAGATAGCCATTAGGAGAATCGTCAAAAGCCTCTAAAAACTTAAAAATGGAAGGCGATATGCTGCCAATTATGATTCGTAATGACTGCATATATTTCATCAAATTTCATGTACATGGTTTTATCATAAAAACATCAGTTATATAAATATAATTCAGAGAGAGAGAGAGTATTTATGATGTTATTTATTCCCTTTATTTTATATTATTCACTACTTAATGTAAATATTTAGTTATTTTAATTCTGACTGTTATCCCATTCCCCCTTTAACCAATTCTTTTGCCTCATGTTCCGAGCACTAACATAATATTATAATAATTTTACAAAATAATCTGAAACTAAAAAGAGTACGGACCATGAGTGTGTAGATGTAAATTTATTAATAAAAAAAAACATCAGTTTCATAAACGTCCCCACCAAAAAGGATGAGCCTACCCGAAAAGGGAGTACCTATAGGCCTTAGTCACGCGGGCGCCCAGTGCGGATTCACGCACAACCTTCGAATCTCTTCGCAGGCTTGCGCAGGTTTCCTCACGATGTTTTCCTTCACCGTAAGAGTCGGATAAACGTACATATCATTTCGTTATCATTCTGAAAATAGCACGTGGCGGGATATGAACCTGCGCCCTCCAAATCGGAAGGCAACAGTCCACACCAATGAACCATCGACAGCAGTGGCGCGCACAGAAATTATGAGTAGGGTATGCAAAATGAGTGACACTAATCGCATAAACGCAAAAACAATTAAATAATATTCATTTTTGTCAAATTGAGTGTTGTTGATGCCAGCAGATCACCTATGGTTTCAAATCTGTAGAGGAGAATGGGGCGAATAAGTGGGAATAATTTTATATGATGGCAACTTTGCGGGTTGACTGGACGCACAGGGTATGCACTGTTTATCTACATATAATATGGAGTGCACGCCGTTGACTGACAGTTAATCACAAATTCAATATATCAGACTTTCCTACAATTTGAAACCTTACCTGATCAATAATGCATTTCATCATGAGGGTGAGCTTCTTGGTGTCGTATTGGTTCACCTCGTTGGTGACCATCACTCCGCCTAACATGTTGTAGCTAAAACATTGCAGTTCACCATAAATAATAAAATAAATATCCACTGACGACCCATTTGGTGTAGCGGTTGAGACGTCGGTTGCACCAAGGGTTCCGGATTCCATCCCCGGGCTGTACAAACATTTGTGTGCATAAACATGTCTGTTTGAAATGGTTTGTATGTTATAATATGTACCTATGTATTTACAAAAAAAAGATTTATATAAGTATGTTTATTCGTTGTTAAAAACACATAATACATGTTTCACGCTTAACTTGGGCTAGATGACGTTGTGTGAATTTCAGTGGATATTTATTATTTATTTTATTTATTTATTACTGACATACACAGCGCCACCTAGCCCCAAACTAAGCCCTTGAAATATGGGTTCTAAACAACGGATAAACATACTTACATCATCATCATCAGCTCATTAAACGCCCACACTGAGGGGTACCAGCCTACCCGTATATATAGGCCTTAGTCCACACGGGCCCAGTGCGGGTTGGACGACTTCACGCACAACCTTTGAATCTCTTCGCAGGCGTGCGCAGGTTTCCACACCATGTTTTCTTCACCATAAGAGCGTCGGACAACGTACATATTATATTGTTTTCGAAAATTCAAAAACACATTGGTACGTGGCGGGATTTGAACCTCAGCCCTGCCGGAAGGAATGCACCATTGAACCACATACTTATTTTTTATTATTACATAAAAACACCCAGACCAAGAGCCGTTCATGCACACAAATGTTTGTACAAACATTTGTGTGCACTGCTCGGGGATCGAACCCGGATCCCTTGGTGTAGTAGCCGACATCTCAACCATTATAGGTACCAAATGGGTCGTCAAATGATATCACGCATAGATTGGTCATAAAGACCATATGACCCACGTCGTAACATCGAAAAGCCGAGACAATTGTTCTTTTGTCAATAAAAAACTGTCTGCTTCAAGCTGTAATCGCGCTATTTCTAAATCTATGTCCTCATATTTGAATTCTCAATCAAAATGAATTTTGACAACACCAAAAAATCTACCAAGTTACTGAGCGACAATTCAATCAATACCAAATTAATTCTTTGTTTTGACATTTCTATTTCTATTCAAGTGGAAAATTTAGTAATTTTTGGGTTTATTAAAACTGGCAATCTGGTTACTTTTGATATGTTGGCAACACTGTAATAATGCGCAAAAACTTACATGTTAGCCATCACCACGTGATGTCCCGGCGGCGTGCACACCTGTAGTGCCGCTCGAGGCTGTTACTCTTCAGCAAGTGTAGACAGCTGGTCACATCCCACATGTACCGGCGAAGGAAGTCGCTTCGCTCGGTCCATACATACGGCATCAGTAGGAGCTGGCATCTTAAATCATCATCATCAGCTCATTAAACGTCCCCATCAAGGGGCACGAGCCTACCCGTATAGGGTGTTTAGGCCTTTGAATGTCTTCGCAGGTTTTCTCACGATGTTTTCCTTCACCGTAAGAGCGTTGGATAACGTACATTATATAATCGAAAATTCGAAAACACATTGGTACGTGGCTGGGTTTGAACGACAGCCCTCCTGGTAGCCTACCAGTAGTAGAGGGCAACAGTCCGCACATTGAGCCACCGACGCCCGAACGAATTAAGAGAATTATCTGCGACACTCATATAGGTGGTAGACTCGGTACTGAGTCGTCTAGGTAGGTACCACCGCAGTGCCAGATATCGTCACGGGAAATACGAGTGTTTTGCACTTCTGTATTGCGGGATGAGGGCACTGTAGCTAATCGGGTATGAGACCTACTCGCAGCATCAAGTGTTGCCGAACTATCGATAGTTGACCTCGAAAACCATCGATACTATCGATAGTTACTTCCTAAATCTGATACCACAATAATTATTTGAATATAAGCTAATAGTTCGTATTTTTTTAAATTAAATTAAGGAGAATATTGATTTTCAGAATGTTGAATTTTTGTTGACATTGCAATTTCAACTTGTACAAGTATTATATCGACGATTTGGAGGAAACTCACGGATAATCAAAGGTAATTATCGTCATCATCATCAGCTCACTATACGTCCCCACCGAGGGGCACGAGCGTACCCGTATAGGGTGTATGGACCTTAGTCGTCCACGCGGGCCCAGTGCAGATTGGCCAACTTCACGCACCACCTTTGAATTTCTTCGCAGGCGAGCGCAGATTTCCTCACAATATTTTCCTTCACCATAAGAGCGTCTGATAAACTTAATTATTTCTAAAATACATTGGTACGTGACGGGATTTGAACCTGCACCCTCCAAATTGGAAGGCAACAGTCCATACCAATGAACTGACGCAATGGTGATGGAACCCCATAATTATATTTTGGATTTTCAACCTACCTATAATTAAGCCTGTCCTTATACTCAGCGGTGATCTTGAGCAACTTCGCGAACATCTTGATTTCCCTCGCCACGTCCGTCTGGAACACGTTGTCATAACCCTCTTTACAAGGCCAGATGAGGAAACATTCTGCGTTCAGACGCTGTGACACTTCTAGACACTTCTTGATCTGAGCGGCGGCTTGCGTGAAGGTACACGCGTCGGCACTGGTGATGGCACCTGATGTGTATCTAGAAATACATTTCATCAGCTTATAAACCACTAATAATGTTCTGTTCTGACATTCATAAGTGTTCTGTAAGGACCTAAACTGAACAAACACTTTTCATAACATTGTAGGGTAGTACTTCACTGTAGGGTACAGGCCTCGTAGCATAGTAAAGATATGGAGAGAGGCCAGATGCAGATTGGTGCTAACGACTGCTATCGTAAGATTATAGCCGAGACTGACAGCTTATCGTGCCCTCCGAAGCACATTCGGCCATGTGCTAACCAAACTAAGAAAAGTCGTGTGTCCCAACTGGATTGGAACCCATGGATCGAATGCAGCAATCTAAGCTTACACTCAGACCACTAAGGTTTTAAATTACAGTTGTAAGAATTTATTAGTTGTTGGCTTTGATTACAATCAGAATTCCGAGGCACAAGTAATAGAAAACCTCGAGAAATCATAAACCCTATTTACAGAGAACAAATGAAAGCTTGGATCTTTTATCTCCTACAAGTATAACCAGTAAGTCCACTGCAAGACTTAGGCCTGCCATATTGACTCATTAATGAGTTGCCTTTGGCAAATGTATATGTTGAAACTCCTTTCTTGCTACTTCTATTTTATCGATCACCAACATCATCGGCGCATCATCATCATCCGCACACAGGTGTATTAAGGTCTTCGTCGTCCACGCGGACCCAGTGCGGATTGGCCGACTGCACGCACATCCTTTGAATGTTTGCAGTCGTGTGCAGGTTTCCTCACGATGTTTTTCTTCACCGTAAGAGCGTCGAATAACTCATACTTACGAAAATTCGAAAAGAAATTGGTACGTGACGGGATTTTGCGCCCACCCGATGGAAGGCTAAAGGCTACACCATTGAGCCACCGACGCGATTTATGGATAACTCGGTTCAAAAACCATGTAGGTTTTATATCCTTACCTAACATGCGAATGAAGGTCAGGCGCCAACCACAGCAACTTGACGTGCGTCTTCTGACTCAACTCCTGAATATACTCGGCCATTTCGTCCCAGTGCTGTCTGGTCTCGTCCCAGCTGTCCCCAAATGGGACCAGATCCGAGTCGAAAGCGGTCCAGTATTTCAGGCCGAGTTTGACGCAGAAGTCGAAGATGCTTTGAGGCAACGCTTGTGGTTGTCCAGTGTGTGCGACCCATCATCCAGGGGCGATGGTGGCGGCTGTGGCTCTCGATCCTGGATATGTTGTTTAGAAATGTATCAAATATTTATAGAGATGTGTTCGAGCTCCCTTTTTACCAATAATAATTTTACCAATAAAAACCAATAATATTTTAGCATTTACCAATTTCTGTACATTATGGCGAACTAAAGTTTATACAAAATACTATAATTTTAATTATGTTCTATAAATCAGAGCAATGTTAACAAAACTTCTTAGATTCCCTTTGTTTAGCGATAATTCAACTTGTATGGCGATAGTATGAACAATGGGAATGCGTAGGTACTATTGCAATGTAAGTACCAAACACTAAGGTAGGAGAAAAGGTGAGATAGCGGTTGCTGGGTTAACTGAGAATTCAGTTGTAGATTACTATACTCAATACTCAATACTCAATTTTTTATTGCATTCCATAGTATTTACACGGTGGACTTATAAATAATAAAGGACCTTATGGACCCTGTCGGGCACAACAACAATGTAGGAGAGAGGAGGAGGCTGGATTCTGACAATACAATTTACTTTATCAATCTGTGTGTATATGTATATCTTTAAAATTGTAGCTTATATTTGTATACTATAATATGTATTTAAAATGTCGCTTATGTTATCTATGTTATGTGTTTAAAATGTCGATTAAGTTTATCATATTCGGCTAATATTTATCAATTAGGTATTCTTTGATACTGTAATAGCTTTTTTCTATTAAAAAAATGTTTGAGAAAGAAAATTTTCATGGTTTTCATTTCTTATGTTGTCCGGTAGTTTATTGTAAATTTTTATCGACATAATCAATGGGCTAGATGAGTGAATTGTTAGTCGAGAGCTGGGAAGATATAATTTATTTTTGTGCCTGAGCTTATATTTTGTTTGGATACTTTCTTTAGTAGTATAAAGCTCCGGGTGCTTGCGAACAAATTTACAAGCCTCAAATATGTACAAACATGGTAAAGTTAAAATTTTTAGCGATTGAAAGTGTGGTTTACATGTTTCCTTTTGTTCTATATTAACTAGGATTCTAATTAATTTCTTTTGTATCGTAAATATAGTTGAAGCATCAGTGCTGTTACCCCAGAGGATAACGCCATATGAAAGTAAAGAATACGCGTAAGCATAATATGTAACAAGTGCTGTAGAAATGTCTGTAGATTTTTTGATTTCGCGGAGGGCATATGAGAAGCTTGATAATTTACGTCTTAATTTATTTATATGGTTTTTCCAATTTACATGAGTGTCTATGTTTAATCCGAGTAAAGTAAACTCGTTGGTGGATTCAATGTCAATATCTTTAAATTTAATTTCAATATTCAAGGGTCGCTTTTGGTATGGGTGATAACACATTAATTTAGTTTTATTTATGTTTATATCAAGATTATGTTCGTGCAACCATTCAGCTGTTTTATTTAGTATAGATATGATTTTTTCGTTTAGATTAGTATTTGTTTGACATTTATGAAGAATTGATATATCATCCGCAAATAGAACGCATGGTTCCTGTATAATTTTAGGTAAGTCGTTTATATATATTAGGAACAGCAAACATCCCAAAACACTGCCCTGTGGTATTGAATTATTTAGATCTTTAATATTTGAACGAACTCTTTCTATTTCACTAGTTAAATGATTGCAAAATTCTATTTCTACCAACTGTTGCCGTCCAGTCAAATATGAGGTAAGCCATTTATGAGCATTACCACGAATACCTATACCATAAAGCTTATCCAGTAAGATATTAAATTTCACCTTATCATACGCTTTAGCCATATCAATTAAAATACCGATTGCATATTGTTTATTATTAATGGCGCTAAGAACCTCTTGAATATATTTAAAAACTGCTAAAGTTGTTGATTTATTTCTTCGGAAGCCGTTTTGGCTTTCGTCAAAAATTTTATACTTTTCGCAAAAACAATAAATGCGGTTACACATAGCTTTTTCGAAGATCTTTGATGAAGTAGGCATATGAGCTATTGGGCGATAGTTACTGGGATCAGTTTTTGAGTTCTTTTTATCACATTTCAATTGATCAGGCACATGGCCTTCTTCAAATGATTGATTTATTAATTTAAAAAATGGAAAGGTTAGCTCATCTGCGCAGTATTTGAATAAGATAGGTGGGAGCTCGTCTATTCCATTGGTTTTCTTATTTTTAAGGTTTTTAAGCAGTGAATTAACTTCTTGGGGGGCTTACTGGGCCTAAATACATAGTGTTTTCGGAAGTGTTCATAACCCGAGTGCCACGCGGAACTGTACCAGATGAGGTGTTATCCCCACCGATTGAAGCAAAAAAAATATTAAAATGGTTACCTATCTGCATTGGATCGGTGGTAAGGCGATCGTTTATCAGTAGTTTAATATTTTGATTATTTTGACTATATTGTTTACCGGTACATTCGTTTATAACACGCCACATTGTTTTAACCTTATTGTTAGCATTATTGATTTTGTTTCTATAATATATTTTTTTAGCTGTTAAAATTGTTTTTTTTAATATTTTTTCATATTTTTTATAATAACTTGTTATACATGTATTTTTAGCCTTTATTGAAAGAATTTTTAACAGTCTTTTATTTTTACACGAAATTTTTATTCCTAATGTCAACCAGTGTTTTTTACGAATGCTTTTTTATTTTTATTTTTTGTACGGGCATATACTCATTGAGTATATTTATAAGAGTGTTATGAAAGTTATTATAATTTTCATTGATATTGTTATGTATAGATAAAACATTATTCCAGTCTATAGAACTAAGTTTAGACTTATATTGATATAGTTTTTTGGTTGTACAATCGTTTTTTGCGAACCAGGTCTTTTGTTTACTAGGTTTCGGGATATCGAGGTTAACTATTATGCTACTATGGTCAGAAAAACCTAGTTCTTCAATTGTTGTACATATATTAGAGTTAAAATTCGTAAATATTAAATCCAAACATGTTGATGATGTTGGAGTAATACGAGTGGGGTGTTTTATATGTTGGATGAATTTATATTCTAACATGAGATCTAAAAGTTGATGTGTTTTTGAGTTATTTTCCAAAATATTATATTAAAATCACCGCCTATTAATACATTTTGCTTAGAGTATATTATTAATATATTGTAAAACTTTTTTAGTTGACTATAAAATACTTCTTCCTCTCTTCTATTCCAATACACAGTAACAAGTAACAGATTTACTTTAATTAATTCGCATGCACATACTTCAAAAACATATTCTACTGACATTTTGTAATAGCATTTATATCCTTATAGTCTATCTGATCCCGTAATAAAACGCATACGCCTCCACCGGTTCGGGAAGTACGTGAATAAGTTGATGCAACTTTATAGCCAGCAATATGTATATTTTCTATTTTTCTGGTGATAACCAAGTTTCTGTTATACACATGGCTTCATATGTAGGGTTTTCTTCTATAAAGGCTTCTAAGATGTGTTTCTTGTTATATAAGCTTTGAATGTTTTGAAACAATATTTTAAATTGTGGATCTGGGCCTACGAAAGGAGCTATTTTCATAATGTTGTGGATGGTAATATTTGTCGTTTATTTTGTCATTATCATTAATTTCACATTGGGTTTGGCGGTTGTATTCTTTTATCACTTATATTCACTTTTTTTCCTTCAATAATTAATTCATTATTACGGAGGATGGCATGTAATCCTTTTTTGCGTGCCTTAATCATTTCTTCGCGCAGTATCTGCCGTTCCTTCCGTTTATTTTCATCCAAAAACATAGATATAGATAAGCCGGTTCCATGTAAATTGTATGAATTACTTGTGATGTGTTTAGCCATCCGCTTGCTCAAGAGTTCAATGACTAGAGGGCGATTGTAATTGCTTTTTTTCCCCATTCTGTACATCATTTCAACGTAAGCCATTAGGTTTACGTTAAAGTCTCCTGAAGGGAAATTAATCTGTTATGTAGCTCATGTTCTGGCTCTTTGTAATATTCGGCAAAGCCATACAATACAATTTTTTTAGAATGGTATCCAACCAATGAGTTTTAACTTTCTCTTGTAGGTCGCTTAGTTCTATTTTAATGTTTTCATTTTCAAATTGTAATTTCTTTATTTCTGTGCTGATGAGTTTTATATTATTTTCTATATCCTCGTTATGTTTCGTTAGGCTATCCGTTTTTCTTGTCATTTCCGTTCGTAGCTGTGTGATGGCTCTTTGTATTTCTGTTTGTATAGTACTTTTCAATTCTGATATTATTAATTTATTGTTCTCTTGTAAGCGGGATACTATTGTATCATTCAGGTCTTTTAGCATGGTTGTTTCTTCAGAGCGTGGAGTGTCCCCACATATACTGGTATCTTCATAGTCAGTTGTTTTATCAATTGCAGTGTTATGTCTTTTTCTCATTGTTACATTGTTTATATCAGACGGCGAATGTAATTGTTGAGAGGGAATGCCAAAGCTGTCATGATTTGAACACTGGGGTATTGTATCAGCTTGAACATCTTTCATAATTGGTGGTCGTAAAGGTGTGTTCTGATTATTTCCTTTTGGCAAACGGTTCTTACAAGCCTGACATGTCCATTGATTTTTCTTTTTAATATCTATAAGTTGGAAAAGTTTTTCACTAATATTAAGACATTCAATGTCATATTTTTCATTACATAAATAACAACACATAAATAATCTGTTTGTTAATATGTTACGGCATCCAGCACATTCTCCGTACGAAGTCATCTTTGCCGTATTATTATGTAGGTAATTCCAAACTGATACAGTAGTGGCTTGCAACGCAGACTCGTAAGCGGAAAGAGCGCTGCTTAATTTTATGCGTCTTACCTGCGTGCAAGTGCGTAGCGATGGAAGCGCTTAATGCGTTTGTAGTGAGCGCTTTACGGGTTGTAATAGGTCAGCAGCACAAATGACGAACCATTATTTTCTTATAATTTTACGATTTACGCTTTCTTTATTCACTTTTAAGTTTCTATGAACAACACTTGAAAGACAATGTTCTAGGATTGCATCGATGTATCGCACTTGTTTCAAGATTCACTTTTTGCACTTTAATTTCTTTTTTGTTGCGGAGAAAAACAATTTGCATGTAACGTATCGGGTTGCCATTTCTCCCATTGTCTCCATGGCAGCGACGGGAGGTCGGGTATACCGTCGTCGGTGAACGGTTTCACAGTGCTGCTTTGTGAAACCGTTGCATATGGTGGCGGATCTTGCATGATGTGGGCTGGAATTCCTTAGAAGGCAAAACGTACCTTGTTTTCGTTCCTGGGGGAGGCCGGGAGGAGTCTGACCAGTGATCGTTACACTGAAATGTTCTACTGGATCGAGTTGTCCTTATCAAGGCTTTATTGGGGAAAATTTCATCTTGATGCATGACAATGCCCGATGTCGCACTGCTCGGCCACACGTGATTTCCTGAACGAAGTTGGAATTCACACTATGCATTGACCACGCTCAGCCCGATTTAAATCCCATTGAGCACATATGGGACGAGCTCAAAAGGAAAGTTAGAGCGAGGAATCCAGCTGCGTTGGTAGAAGAGTGGGGTCGATACAACAATCATCCATTAAAAAGTTGATAAGGTCGATGAAGAATCGCATGAGAGCAGTGATCAGAGCTAGAGGAGGGAATACCAAATATTGACACGAATATTTTTTTATCTTACGCACATTTTGTTTCATTTAAACACAATAACCCATACTGTGAAATTGTATGAATTTTCAACATTTTTTACATTATCATTAGCATTAACCTTTTTACTAAACTACTGAATCGATTTTCATGCAACTTACACCATTTTTAAGCTCAATTACTAGGCTTTAATTATGTAAAACATTATATAGAGGTTGGTATGCGTACTTGAGGCTTGAGTCGATTTACTTGCACGCGAGTTTACTTTATTGCATGTAAAAAAAAAAACATACAACAACAGATAACAGAAAAAAAACAAGTACAACATGGCGGCTTATTGCTTAGGTAGTAATTTCTTCCAGGCAACCTTTGGATGAAAGAACAATGCGTAACGGTCAGCGGGCTAATGCAAACAAGTAAAATCGTTATTCTAATAAACTAAATATAAAAATAGTACACACTACTACATAAATAATTAAAGAATAAACTAATAAATAGTATATAATAAACTAATACATAAACTAACTAATGGAAGATAGGATAAAACAAACTACAATCAGAATTATATGAAAGGAATGACAGATACAGTACCTACAGCACAGGAATAAAAGTGAAAGAAAGTAAAGATCACAAAGAGATTTTTTGTTCCAAGTAATGTTTTTTTATTCGGCTCTTAAAAGTCTCAAGAGACGGTGCACGACGAATGTCCTCAGGCAAGGAATTTCACAGCTTGATTGCTCGAACTGTGAAAGACCTCGCATAAGTCAGTCTTTTGAGACGGCAGGTCAAGCGTTAATTTAGAACTGGCACGCAAATTGCGGACCAAGGTTGCAGAGTGAAAAATAAAGCGATCTTTAAGATACGGAGGGGTGTAAGGGTGGGAAAAAAATAGAGTAAAGGAGGGATAGAATGTGGCAGTCCCTTCTATGGGCAATAGGCAGCCATTGAAGTTGGGACTATAAGAAGAGACGTGGTCATACTTCCGCAGGCCAAATATAAATCTAATACAGAGATTCTGCAGACGTTCGAGCTTGTTTAATAGTTGAACTGATAAATCAGGATAACAAACGTCTGCATAATCCAGTATAGGAAGGAGAAGCGAATGTGCCAAACTGATTTTGTTTTTGGTCGGCAATAGATTTTTGAGACGCTTAAGAGACCCGTACGCGGCAAACACCTTCCAACCGTCATACCGTCCAATACTACGTGGATCGCAATACGCCGGTGTACGCCTGTTTCTCGATCTCTCCAGAGCATTTAATTTGGTTTCGTACGAAGTGCTCTGGAAGAAGGTGAGGACAGGGTTGTGCCATCTGGGATATGTAGTCTCCTAAAATACTGGTACGGCAACCAAACAAATCATGTGAAGTGGGACGGTGTTTTAAGTAAGCCTTATAGGCTGGAGTGTGGGGTAAGACAGGGTAGGTTAACATCGCCCAGGCTCTTCAACCTTTATGTGGATGAACTCATAGGCGGGCTCAGTAGCAGGCGTGCCGGATGCAGTGTTGGTGGTGTTAAAGTTAATAACATCAGCTATGCAGATGACATGGTGCTGCTGGGCCCGACTGTGGGAGCCATCAGGGAGCTTTTGAAAGAGTGTGAAACCTTTGCCTCGCCTCGCATGGACTTTCTTATAATGTAAAAAAATGTGAGTACATGGTTTTTGGGGTCGCAGGTAAACATACAGGAGAGGACCTCGAGCTTTTCTTAGATGGTTCAATGATAAAAAAGGTAATACCTAGGTCATTTTATTTCTGATGACCTCAAGGACTATACGGATATTGAGAGGGAGCGCAGGGCTCTGGCGGTCAGAGTAACATGCTGGCTCGCAGATTTGCAAGATTTACAGATTAAGTTAAGATTAATACTAACACCACTATGGATTACTAGTCCGAAATAAACAAATTATTATTATTATATTATTATTAAAAGGCAGCATCCAATTGGATGTTCAAAGTGTGTGCGAAATTTATAATTTTCTTTTTCTGAAGTCGTTTCTTCATAATATTAAATTCATATTGCTTTAATTTCTAATTGTTACTAAACATATTTCAACTGAAGGAGGATCCTATAAGGAGTTAACCCACCACGGGGCCCATTTCGCTTGGTGGGTGTTAACAACTACCATCAGATAGTAGCCGGGATCCAGCTGTCGACCATTAGGGTCCGAGAATTGAGGGCCCGCGCTACAACAACTGTTTGACCGCAACAAAATAAATAAAAATAAAAGGTAAAATATCTATCTTGCGCGCTAAACTAGGGATCCTAAAAAAATCAGGAGCCCCTTGATAGAATTTGCTACAGGCCCCGCTGTCTTAATCCGGCACTGCGTCGAGCCCACATTAATGTTTCCGATTTATTATGAAACTAGTCAACATCTCAATTCAAAGGTGACAGTGAACGGCGTGACCTATGTCCTCAAGTTTAAAGAGTCCGGTCCGGCGTACACGCTCAACATCAGTAACATGACCGGGGAAGACGCCTTCAACTTGGACGTGGACCTGGTACCAGTCATCCGCTTCCAACTGCCTCGCTGGCCCGCTGGTTACAAGTACGTGACAATTAACTCATTGACTGTTATCAAACCAGACACAATTTTTTTTCATTGACATGGCATGCAATGTGTAAGAATAAAAAAAGTTAAAGTTATAAAAAAAATCATCCTAATCGAAGACCGGGAAGTGGGTCAAATTAAGATTCCAAAATTTTCTTCCAGTTACAAGTGAAAGACGAACAATCATTCTTTATATATAACACAGGGAGGCAATCGAGCTTGCGGCTCACTTGATGGAAAGTGTTACCACCGCCCAAGAACGTTTGCAATTTGCAACAGCCGAGGTTAAAGATTAGGAGCTCAAAATCACTTCTCCCTTTTTGTTTAGGACCATTGAAAGCACCCAAGTAAAAGACTGGCTGGTAGTACCGAAGCCAAACAAGGCTTTGAAGAATGAGAACCTCAAAAACCGCTGCTGGCGTCTCTCCTTCCAGGAGTATGAGCGGGAGATGATGAAGGGCTGTCAACAACTGAAAACTACTATAAGACTGGTACTGGCTTTTTTACTAAAGTCTAACGAAGTTTTATAAGCATAACTAGGTGGTAGACTCGGCGTTACTGAGTCGTCTTTGTAGGTACCACCGTAGTGACAGATATCGTCCCGTAAAATAGGAGTGTTTTGCACTTCTGTGTATCGGGATGAGGGCACTGTAGCTAGTTAAATTTCCGGGTATAAGAGACCTTACATCTGTCGTCTCGGGTGACGGGCACAGGGCAGTATAGATGAAAAAAAATCACTTCGTACTGTTATTAATTTGCATCAGCACTGCATCTGTCATGGTCAGGCGTTTCATTTACCACCAGGTGAGCGAACTGACCGTCCTGGTAACTTATGACAGTAAAAAAATATCTTCAATAGAAAACACATTAAAAAGTAGGTACCTATTTATTTAAAATAGGGTAGTAATTTTTTCGTAACATTTCAATGACTTTGCAGTTTATGAGTCGACAGACAGGCCGTGGTGAGATTTAATTTGGAAAATAGACAATGTTCTCTGGTCTTCATTAGGGTTCATCATAATACACCTATTTGCCATTCAGAACATTGGTCTGGCAACGAAGACGACATTTAAGTAATACCAGACATAAGAATTAGTTATCTATAGAGCGGTTTATCATCAGTTTAGTTTCTTATCCATATACTTACAGATTCAGCTTTCTGAATGTTTAACTGAGAAGCAATGCCTTAGCGCATGTTGGTCATGAAAGCCTCATTTGCTATAGGCAGTTCCTCGATGATGACAAAAAAGCTACATTAGCTGATGGTAAAGGCTGAAATTAGGGAAAAAGATACACGAAACATTCTTTACAAATTATTTCTTAAACAAGCATGGTATACTTAGCTAATAATGTAATTTTGGTTTTCAGGTTAAAAAGTTAAGAGACTCTTTGGACATGAAAAATATTGCAAGTTATTACATTAAAACCCTCTTTCTGTGGAAGATCCAAAAAAACGATAAGAAATTTTGGCAGAACAAGCTTAGCGTTACATTTCGCATCATGGTTGAGGACCTACGAGACGCCATTAAAGAAAAGAACATCCCATATTTCTGGCACGAGAAAAACAACCTCATCGAGACTTTGAAACCGACGGTGCAGAAGCTGTACGTGGAGAAATTAAATGACGTACTAAACAATATAGCAAGCAATAATATAGATAGTGTTGTGGGGCCCTACTTAACGCAGCGGAATTGTCCGAGTTTAAAAATTCAGAGTTTTATCAGAAGAATTCGAGAGACGTCACAGATGGACTAAGTGTAAGTAGACAGTCATCAGCCAGCAATGTGAGTCGGCAGATGTCAACAAATAGCAGCGCCAATGGCTCCAACCAGTCCAGTCAAGACTACGACGACTCCAAGGCAGACAAAAAAATACTGTTCACTTTAATTGAAAAAATTGAAATACTAACCAGCAAGGTCACAGCCCTCGAAGACAGGCTTGCTAAATTAGAATTGGCAAAAAAAATTGACGAAATAAACGTGATGGATGAACGTATTCCTAACGGTGTATTGAACGCGAAAAACATTCGAATGGATAACAGTTCCGATTCAATTAAGAAAACTAATATTATTCCCAATACTCACGGCGATATTAGAAACTCTCTTAGCCACGGAGAGGAAGCTTTGATAGATTTAAGCTAATTTTATGTAAGCATTATTTATGAAAGTATGTAAGAAAATAAGTATGTTTAGTTCAATAGTGTATTTTGTAAGTTACGTTAAATCGAATAAGTGCATTTAGTAACTTTTACGTTTTTCTCTTCAATATTTTCTTCGGTACCAATTTAAACACATTGAATACTTAAGATTAATGATTACTCACTAGAATATATATAAGACTCTATATAAATTCGGGGGAAAGATTCGTCAAAATATTGAAATCTCTTTGTAACATATAAATACTCGCTTTTGACAACAAGCACAAGAAACACTAAGTTAAAAAAATATATAATTTTGTCATTTTTTGTAATGAATAGTATTTTTTATCAGGTCCCCAGGAGCAAATGGAGTCAACAACTTGCTGTCAAGAGTAAAATATAATACAAACCGAATTATGATTTAACATGTTAAGTTCATAAATTGTTAGGTTAAGCCAGAGGCGACATACCTACCTACATTTTAAGATAATGTTATGCATATACAAATAGAAATATCACTTTATATTGTTTCAAATTATAATATATACCTACATTTTATTAATCTTGTTATTGGAAAATTATATATAAATATTATTGTATTCCTGTCAGTATCTTAACTGTGATAAATAAATTAATATATTTTAAAAGAAAAGAAACCAAAGCTTTTGTTACTTATAGAAAATCCGTTTTTATATATCTGTGTTCAATGAAATTAATACCTGTCATTTATAACAAAACTGTCGACCAATAAATAAAAATTGTTGAACGCAGTTCCACCGGGCAGATGGCGAACGCCGATGGCTCTCAACCTAAACACGTAGCGCCATCTAGCCCTAAACCCATTTTTTTATACCTAAAGAGTAGGTTTCTATGTATCAAATCATAATACTCTGCAGCACAGCCACCATCATAGATAGATTCCTATAGCAACCAATATTCATCCGACGAAAAATTCAAGATTGATAAAAAACTTTACTTGTAAGTTTGTTCATCATCATGTATCGTACCAATCAAATCAACCATAGGTTATAATAGTTGCCAGAAAATAAGACACATAACAATTTCAACTTTACTATATTGATTTGTGTTTTCTTAGAAAATGATATAATACATTAATAAACGCACCATAGAAAAAAACATACATTAAACATAGCATGCAGATACGAACCAACGTTTAAATTTTAACATTACAGTACCATATTGATATAATTCAAACGCCGAACTATCTACATTTTATGCACTATACATAGTTACATCAAACATAAAAAAATAAATACCATGACCTTTTTTTTTATTTAAAACATTATGTACGCAAAGCTCTTCGTCTTCTAATAAAATAATTCCAGTATACGCTAAGTTATAAAATAAAGGGAGAGGGTATTTATAAATAAGTCATGATCTTACTAACAGATCCCTTTGCTTTCTTCTGATTGGTTCTAATTGACGTGGCATGTCAAAATCAATTAGTGTACTGCCATTTTGTGCTTTTTTATAAGTCCCTTCATACATATAAAACTGTTTATACTGAAACTGTTTTGTTAGAGCTGTTGTGTACAAAACGCAATTTACTAAACATACTCTGTGCTTACTCATAAAAGTACAAGTGTAATATAGTACCTCGACAACACAGCTTAAACGTATGCTCGTCGCAAATTGAATGGCCAAGTTCAATATGTCCCCAAGTTCACTTAGAGATTTTATACACTAGCAACACTCTTGTTCTGTTCAAACTCTTCATACAAGGGCATCTTGAACTTGGTCATTCAATTATAGATGAATTTCGCAGACATCGTCGTTATTTTTATTATTCATTTTTCGAATCAGAAAGTTGAAGTGTTATTTGGCTGGTCTCGTATGTCGTAGGATAGTTGGTAATTAGAGCAGACAAGTATTGAAATGACAAGCCTAGCGTTAAGATGTCGACCCGATGGATTCGAAGACTTGCGTTAGGATACACTTGTGACTGTGTGAAGAGAACGAAATGTCCAGCAGTGGTCTGGGATAGGTTAAAGATTGAAAGATAGAAAGAAACAACTACGTTCAAAGATAACGAGATCTATAATCATTTTTTGTAGTGACGTCTTTTGTTTGTCCATGACCTTATTTCTAGATACGTGCTGTGTCATGAGTTTTTTAAAGTACTTTACTTGAACCGTAAATCCAATGGTCCAACGATATAAACCGTTAGATATCTAACTGAATACTAAACACTGGAACATACCTTATGGTTGTTTATTAACATATACTAACCAGGATACAAATCCTCATACTAAACAATTTTATATATATTTTTTATATTACAGTTATACAAACATAATGTGCAGTCAAAGCGGGTATTCATATAAATTACATACCTAATGACTTTTTTTTAATTTGACGGATATTCTGCGTGTGTAAGTTTGCTGCCCATGAAATAAATACGTCAAGAATCATCCCCATCACACTAACATAAACATCCTTATACAAAGCAAAAAACCTCACACACAGTATATATTTTATTAAACTTAATTCCTTTAGCTAACAATATGAGATAAGTATAATTATTTATAATATTAACGCTAATATTATCAGGGAATCTAAATATACTAACGTATTATCGTAGTTAATACAAAACAAAGTCGCAAATAAACAAAAATATGTCATCAACTCATCAACCGATCAGAAATCAAGTAGTAATAGAATTGATATGTAACGCCACGCGTTTGACCAATTTTATTTATTTGTGACTTAGTTTTAATATTTGTGTTCGCTTTTTTTTAATCAGGCAACACCTTCAAAGAGCAAGTCGGCCATAATGGAAATGTCTTTCTCAAATTCAAATCAGTACTGAGCTTGGCACTCTCTAAAATTGTGTGCATATGATATACACAACAATGTCGTAGAGTGCGTTATTCAAGCTTATCTTTATAGTTTTTATCAACACTTAGTCAATGTTTTGTTATTTATTTCAAGAGAGTTGTAACATGTTTTGTTATTTAGTAACATTCCTCACATTTTTAATAATAAAACAGAAGATTTTAAGTGATGTGAAAAAAATTAAATATTGATGAATTTCTGTTACTAAATAATAAACACGAAACTTTAAATTAACAGCGTCAGATTGACAAATGACTCCGTAGCTGAAAATGTTCAACTTGGTAAGAAATCGAATTTCCTTACATAGATGCAGATTATCCAAACAAATTCAGTTCCATATCGAAATTTAAGAGGAAACAAGACCGCGCACATAGCTAGGCGTAGTTCATATATTTATTAAACTATTAGCTTTCAGCAATAAATAATGTGTACGATTCCGTAATTGCATATCCCCATAGTAAGTAATCTAAACGTAAAATATTACGTCGAAAATAAGTAAGCTATCGTAGTAAGTCATTAAATCTAAATATCTCCTTTTTACTTTTGAAATTCTCGTGTTGTTCTTTTGTAGCTGTTGAAATACATATACATATTTTAATTTATCTCAAATAAACATTTTATACAGAACGTTAGAAAGTACCACTAAACCAAGGTTTAATAATATTAATTATTAAACCAAGAACAAGTCAGCATTTCCTGGGTTCATATATTTCGTCATGACGTATACTGTATTTATTGCTAACAGCTATAACTATAAAATATATTGCAATAACAGAGCAACGGCAACGCGGGATGTTAACCGACATGCGAGTAAAGCCAAGTGTCGCGCTTGTGTAATTTGGTCATTTACACTAGTGTCCATGCATACTATCGATAGTAAACTTAGAAAATTAAACTAAACCAACAGTCGAGACACAATGTAGTCGATATCGATGTTGTCACAAAACTATTTTAAGTATTAATCTTTTGCAAATTGCAATGTTAATTCAACAATCATGATGGTTTTACATTGTGCTTTATAAAAGTAAATGAAATTAGTAACGCAATAATTGTTCACGTTTTCATTTAAAAATACAACTAAGTTAGAACTAATCAAGAGAGCATAATAAACGCAAATTTGAAAAAAAAAACGCAAAACTGAGAATCCAATTCCCAGATAAAAAACCATAAGTAGTTCTTTCATGCAGGTATTTTACGTATCTAATTTGGTAAAATAAATAGAATAAACAATACAATTTTGGAAGAAATTAAGTTGATATTTAAAGTTAAAGTAGGCTGGATAAACTTAGGACCCACGCTACTCAGTCAATAACAAAAACAAAAATCACGATTCGACACAATCTGAAAACATACAACATCGCCACGATACGTTAACGACATTAAACAAAGATATCGACAATAAGGTCACGTCAATGCCAACATTAATTCTGATCACATCGTAGGCCAATTTATAACGATTCAACTATCGATAGATGTACAACACTAGTCAAGTATAGGGCACAAGCTCTATATACGTCACTATTAACGCGCACTTCCAGACTTACTGTGCTGGATGAGCCATTGCAGTGTTATATCAATATTATCCTTTTCCTTGCACGAAATCGAATAACAGCAGATCTCGCGGTCCTGGATAGCCGATAAGTTCCTGCGAACAAACAATTCATAGTAGTTAAAAATAATGAATCATAAAAACAGAAACAATAAAGACAAAATCATTGACTACAAGGAGATATTATATGTGAAAAATGTTTATTAGCGTAACTAGCGTGTGCTGGGCTACCTCTCTCCCCAACATAAACTAGGTTACCTAGCCCTCCCCGCAACACCCTAAGCCGATGTTCGACAGCCATATGCGCTCGCCAATTGGCTGCTAAAGCTGTAAAGGCCATCTGTCATTTCAAAAAAATGATGAAAATGAAAAGTGTTTATTCAGTTTAGGTCCTTACAGAACACTTATGAATGTCAAATGAAGCTGCCACTGGTTCGGGAGGTAGTTTTCCACTGAGAAGAAACCAGCAAGAAACTCAGTAGTTACTAATGTACGCGATGTGATATATAATTTACACGACAGGTTGAGATGGCAATCGGGGTATGAGGAGAGGCGTGGGAGAAGGAACACGCCGCATGTCACCCGCGCTCGCCTTAGTATTAGTGCTGCACGAGCCCATATAGATCGCGTTTATCGGTTGTATTTTGTTTTAAAATGACTTGGGGTAGCTTCTTCGTCACGTGTTGTATTTTCGTGCCAGCACATTCCTTATCTTCATGAAAGTTAATTCATGTTATTTGTTTGGCAATCAACAACGTTAATTTTAGTGTTGTCACAAGTTAGTTTACCAGAATAGCCTCAATGAAATGACCGATTCATTTTACTTACCTAATTTAATTACCTAATGTAACTCTTATTTTGTTGTATGTAAAAAAAATCGATACTTAGTTGTACCTAGTAAATGATGTCACATCACTACAAAATGGCCATCTCAACTTCTACAGTATATTTTTTAACAGTGGCCGTAGCACTTATTACTTAATTCCCATCTGCCGTATAATCATAATTTTTGATAGTATTTGAAAAAAAAAGTTCATCTTAGACATTTAGATCAAGAAACATTTTCTTATAGCATAGTGATTACATTTATGTAATACTAACAAATACATATGGACTTTGTCTGAAATAAATAAATATTATTATATGCAGTAGGCCTTATACTACAATAAGATAGAGTTCATAATAGTCTTACATTCTCTCGATGAGGCCGTGCTCGTCGAGTGCGTGCGGTAAGTCCCGCTTGTTGCCGAGCACCAGCACCGGGATGCCGGTCAGCTGCTGCTTCTCTAGGAGGCTGTGGAGCTCGTTGCGGGAGGCCTCTATCTTGTCTTGGTCGGCCGCGTCTACCATGTAACTGTAACAACATTGTATAATTTAACTAGCGACCCGCCCTTGCTTCGCACGGGTGCAATGGTGATATTCGTAATAGACACGCTCCCGTCTTCCCGGTCGGCTGGTACCGCCGCAAAAGCTACGAAATTATTTACGACATGACATTAGAATCCTGAAAAATAACAGTATTTCTCCACTATTTAATGGATGTTATTATACATATAAACCTTCCTCTGGAATCACTCTAACTATTAAAAAAACCGCATCAAAATCCGTTGCGTAGTTTTAAAGATGTAAGCGCACATAGGGGCATGGGGACAGAAAAAGCGACTTCGTTTTATACTATGTAGTGGTAAAGGTCATTAATTAATAAGTGTTAGAAATTCCTACCGACATTCACTCATCCATAAAGTGTCGGTGGCTCATTGATCTAGACCATTGCCTTCCGATCTGGAGGGCGCAAATCACGTAACAATGTACTTCCGAATTTTCGAAATTATATGTACGTTTATCCAACGCTCTTACGGTGAAGGAAAATATCGTGAGGAAACTTGCGCACGCCTGCGAAGAAATTCTAAGGTTGTTGCGTGTCGACCAATTCACACTGTTAGTCGACGACTTAGTCCTATTCACCCTTTACGGGTAGGCTCGTGCCCCTTGATGGGTTTGTACCTGCACCCTCCAGGTCGGAAGGTAACAGTCCACACCAATGAGCCACCAACGCGTGGGAAACACTCATATTGTAACACCAAGATTTAATCTATTAATCAGTGTTTCCGCTCTATAGTCGACTATCGATATTTGTACAAAAGCAAAAGTATCGATCGGCCTATCGATACTATCGATAGCTTAGTTTAGGGCGTTCCTATCGATAGTTATGTCTATATTGATCTTCGATAGTATCGATGATTTTCGAGGTCCATCAATAGTCCAACTATCGACAGTTAGGCAACACTGCTATTAATAAATGTTATTTTAAAATTAAAGAATATTTAAATAGTATAAACTAAACGTTATTCCGCTAAAAGACATATCGCAGCTTTCATATTATAGGGGTACAATTCGAAAAACATGATTGTTGGGAAAACGCGTTTGAAGATTCTTGAGCGCTTCTGTTCTTACAAAATCAGTCATAAATAAATTAAAATATTAATTGCAAAATAATAGAATATTATAAGAGTATATCCGTTAGTTATGAATTACTTATTGTATATTAAGTTTATCCCAGCATTATTAAAACGACACACTTTATTCGGAGATATGAAAGAGGCATAAACTAAGTTTTCGCGGCTTCATTGCACGTTCTGACTCCATAGAAGGAGTCGCGTCATGTAGATATGTTGATTTTGGACCCGTTTATAAGTAAAACTAAAAAAAGCTAATTTTTGAGTTTTACTTATAATGTGCCCCTATAGTATGAAAGGTGCGAATTATGTTAAGTGTTGAACAGTACATTAATGGATACTTAGCAGTTTGTCGGATAAAATAAATGACTCATCCTAAAACCGCGTTATGAATCATTTTGCGCCTTCGAGCAAATGATTCAATTCTATTTTGCTGTTATATTTATGTACGTCGCATTTTATTTAAATGAAATGAAATTATAAATGAAATGAAATGATGGTTTCAAAGTACAAGTTGAAATTAAATGAAAATATACATACACAATAGCATTGACTCCTCGACAGTATCTCTCCCACATTGAACGGAACCTAGGCTGGCCACCTATGTCCCAAACCTGAAAAATAAACAATTCGATTTCAAGGATTCTGCTATCTTATAATAATATAAAGTAACAAAGACATGACTCATCGAGTCTATATTGATATAAAAGAAAAAAAAGAACCACGTTAATGAATATTACCGGGTGTAAGAGTGAAATTGCTGGGTATAAGAGACTTAACATCTGTTGCCTCGAGTGGTGGTGTGATAATAACTGTTTATAAGTTGTTGGTCTCCTTCAATGCCACTCTGTCATGGTCAGGCGTATCACTCACCATCAGGTGAGCGTCCTGACCATCACTTAGTAACATGAAAAAAAAATTAGGCTGAAACCGGCAGATAAACTCTAGCATAAAAAACGCGATGAACAGGGACAAAAAAAAGACTGTACCAAAAAGGCTGTTCCCAATAAAATATGTTCAATAAAATATCAAAGATATTGCAGATTTGCATTCCAGTCACAGGTGGTTAGAAACGAAAACAACCTTCTTTGGTACCAAGTGTTTTTGTTGAAATTGATAAATTGTGATATGTGTAATTGCCTAGATTATAGTTCGCCATATGATTAAATAAATATATTTCCGTCCGTGGCCATTGCGTTTTTCTGTTAGATTTTGTCTGCCCATAGCAACCGCATTAATGAAGCAATTTTTTGAGTTAATATAACATAAATAATGTTTGTTAACACTGTTTTGGTATATAAATTTCTCTGTAACAAAGTGACACAATATTGGATTCAGATTGCCACATGTCCAATGAAGCTGTTAAGCCCACCAGTGGCTACCAGCGATAAGTCAATACGGAAAAAAAGCTACTTGATTGTGGGTTACAATCTTATAGGGAGATTGCCATAATGAAGTCATTATGTGCAATATTTCACAGTTAGCTAAGGACTTTACAGGCTGAATCTCCTGATTGTCTTAAAATGATTTGGTGGTAAAATAATTAATCTATAAAATCTACTATATAAAAATAAGTCGGGTTTTCCTTCCTGACGCTATAACTCCAGAACGCACGAACCGATTTCCACGGTTTTGCATTCGTTGGAAAGGTCTCGGGCTCCGTGAGGTTTATAGCAAATAAAATTCAGGAAAAAATTCAACAAAAAAGCGGGGAAATCTTTTTCACATACAGCGCCATCTCTGATACATAGCATTACTACAAACCAATATTTTAAGTAGATCGCATCTTTTTATCACCAAACGAAATGTTACATAAAACGAAGCTATCTGGTGGCGAAACGGAGTTCGCTGGGTTTGCTAGTTCTTTATAAATAACTAAGAACAAATATCACTTCTAATTATATTATGATTATTCACTGATATATTACCTTAATAGTAACATTCCCTTTAGTTATTTTCCTCATGTTGAATCCAACTGTTGGTATCATGTCTTCACTGAACTGGCCAGACTGAAACAAATACAAAGATAGTAACCATTTACATTATCCTCTCATGTAGACAATAGATTCATGTAGTCTGTTGTGAGTTTCCACCATGCTACACACAACCGCTTGTTTGATATAGTGGGATATTAATTTGAAAATTTATATGCAAGTAAAAAAATATTTTCCATAACCTAATGCCACCTTTACATCAATTAACCAAAATTAATAACCAATTTTACAAAATGTACTGCAAAAAAATAAAGTGTTTTTTAATATCCTAATCTATGTAATGATCAATGAGAACAATACAAAAATCAATAATTTAGGATAATACAAAAAAAACATCCATGTATATTCAACCATTTAAATTGCAAGGAAAGTAACTGTGGATTCCTTGTATACTCGTTTTTATTTGATAAACCGATTATTAATTAAAGATATTTTGCTATTGAACTTATAAAATAATTGTTACCATATTCAGGAAATTAAAACCTTGGCAAAGCCATCATGTTAAATTGTAATCATACAATGAACTCTCATTATTCTACTAATAATTTTGATAACAAAACAATGTAATTGAACTCCCAACTAAGTGACATTGAAAAGATAACAGCATAGCAGAATTATTACTAACTGCTTTATTAATATATATGGTTTATTAATATATATAGTAAAACTATATGTAAGTTTTTAAAAATAAATCTTTGACTTTAATACTTTGAAAGGATAAATGTATGTTTGCAGGGTGAAAATTAAGTTTTAGACAGCACATTATAGTTCACAGCTGAACCAAAAATTTCTGCCATATCAATGTTAAGCAATTTGCCATAAGTGGTTGTGCATAGTATGGGTGGAAAATCACAACAAACAATAGATGAATCTAATGTCTACATGAGTGGTACGTTTGAGCCAATAATATCCACACAAAACAGGTGGGTTAGAGTAGAGCTAGCAGTGACTGTTTTTAACGGTAAAGTTGAATGAGAGCCCAAAATTTGCCACAATATCGTAATTAAAAATATTTTGATTCTGTCAATGAATCTAACCTAGACAGCACATTATGTTTCAGGAAAGGTCACTTTCCTACTCAATGTGATATAAGTTATCTAATATGTAAGATGTATTGTATTATTCAATACTCTATTGCAGGAAATATAATCATAGTCATAGTCATAGTTCTAGCATAGTCTGATAGAAAGAAATTAGTATTTCTTGAAAGCTGTTTCAACCACAGCTTTTGACAGAATTATTAATAGATTAGATTACACATATAATTGCATTCATGCAACTAAATGCGTGATTCCCAGGGATAAGTAAAATTTTCTAACATCTTACTTTCACTGGACAAGTAATATTAGAAGTTGGTTAAAAATACTATACAAATAAGGGGCAGGCTGTTCAAACATGTTCTGAATGGCACACTTTATTAAAAAAAAGCTTAGAAGTTAAGAATTTAGGTTTTTCAACAATACAAAAAGCCGTAGTGTATGTAATGCTGTGTCATACATAAATTATTTACTACATTTTTAAGATACGTAAGCCTGGTCTTCATTTATATCTTATCTTTCTACATAAACTGCTTATTAGAAATAGCTTTCAATAGGCAAAAAATGTAATTTCCAGGTCCTTAGGTACATGTTTTATGTTTTTAGTTAATACTAACGGCAATGACGTTAACAAAAGTTGTTTTTCCAGAGTACTGCAATCCAACCAATGTAAGTTCCATTTCTTCCTTCCAAAACAAGCTTTTAATCCAATCGAGGATGCGATTAATCAAAGCCAACATTTTGATTAATTAACACTGTAATATTTGTGATAAAACGCAAAATAATATACGCCTTTGAAAATTTGCTATGAATTTGACAGATTGCCACTTGCCAGATGCGTTTCGCTACAGCAGTTGAATAAAATTAACTTTGCAAGTTATACTATGAATCCATGATCAAGAATCATTTTCTTGTGCTTAGATCACGTTATTGGAGCACACCCAAATCAAATTATATCAGATTTTTTTATACCTTTTTTTTTTTGCACTTAAAATATTGTTAAACGTATTATTTTTAAAGTCACCCTATTCACCATAGTGATTTATCGAAACGCAATAAAAATGTTACCAATATAATTAATCAATTAGATTTTTCATGGATTTGGGCAATTTTGAGAATTGCCTTGCAATAAAAAATATCTCAGTTATTCCCAATGATGTGATATTTATTTAATGTGAGCAATAAATATTTTCAGATTTTCACGCTCGTTTGCATTGTAGTTAAATAAAAATATTTTACACAGCTATTAGTTATGACTGTTACAAAAATATCTTTCGGAAATTGTAAAAAGAGAGACCTCTTACTTAATATTATGCTTCATATTGTAATCAGTGCCCTCTCGCCGTCCCCCGTACAGATTACGCAGCCGCCCGCTCGCAGGTCGCTCACTGGGCCTCCCTTAGGGGTCTCACCCGGTGGGCTAGACCGCGCGAGGGCGGCTAGACGTCGTGCGGAGTAGGAGGCGCATCTCCCTATAATATAGCAAACCAAACCACCGTGGGGACAGAGTGCCCCGCGGGAAGATGCCCGGGAAAGGGGCAACAGCCCGATGCCCGCACCCTTCAAAAAGGATGAACCCAGAGAGAGAGAGAGAGCGCCCTCTGTATTTTGTAACTTGAATTATTTATTCATGACAATGTACAGCTATCTTAGGTCTTAACGTTTACATGTTAAAAGGAATCCGAAATACATAGTGCCTTTTAAATTACTTTAAATTACATTAAAACACGTTTTCAAGTACAATACACTCCTACTTTTTAATTATTTATTAAGAACAAAAACAGTTGCATGTCTTAAAAAACAGATGCCGCCTATTTCTTTGTCATTTTTGGCTCGTGCAATGCAGTGAAAAAATTAGGAATCAATTACTAATTTGATTAAAATACATTTCATGCTTTATACATTTCATTATGTCCTTAGGCATAGGAACACACATCGCCGTCTACACACACCTTAGCTTAGTCTAGTTGCAATTAGTTTGAACTAGTATGTGAATGAAACAAGAAATATAATTCGAGTAATTATTACCAGGCAGTCGTTCGATCATGTCCTGCTCTCTAGTAGACAATCTATCTAGTAGACTAATCTAGTAGTAATTTGTTGGCTCCTAATAAGTAATCAGGTAAGTGGTCTGTTGAATTAGACAAAACATCGCGCTCATATTTTGCATCACAAATGCGTCAGGAGTGGGCAATGCATTGCGCTTATGAACTTCTGCTTGAGTTTCAGCGAGTTGTATAATATGCAAAAAGTCCAATTAATTAGGATAAGAGCCGTCTGCGCTCGCCATTTACCCAGTGAAGCTTTGAAGGCCATCTGCGGCCACTGGAGAGCCACTTTAGTTTTACTCACACAAGGCACAGAAAGGGCTATTCACTGCATAATATCTAAACCTTCACTTTTAAGACATAATACAGCCAAACCTGGGGGTTACCGCAATCTCTTAAAACAGTTTAGTATAATGATACCTCAGCATTTTTGTACTAGAAAAGGCGAAGTAATATTATTGTAACACTGTTTTTAGAGATAGCGGTAACCCCCCTGCTTGTTATGCACTGCTGGTACAGCAGACGAAATTTGACAGATCGTCTAAATCACCTAATAAAAGCAAACAAACTAAGTCCAGCATTAGATTGCCTGTCTACCGCACCGGAAAGCAAGCTAAGCTTAGCGTGGTAGCGTGGTTCCGTATAACTGCCGAGTAATTTTGTATAGAAATTGTTGATAGATTTTAACTTCGTTTAGGTACTGTTCCGTTAACTCCCTCAGCTCTAGTGGAATGGTACCCTTAGATTAGATATAACATATAAGTAATTTGAAAAGGGTAGGTATACCTAGTAAAATCCCGATTAATTTTTGGCACTTTCTTTGTGATCTTATGAGCTGTACTTTTAATGTTTATGTAATAAAGGTTTTGTTTATTATTTTGATTCGAACTTTTAAAATTTATTGTTATATTATAAGTGTAATTTGATCCTTGTCAGTTCTAAAATATGTTATTTTATTTATTATTTTCAGACTGACACAATCACAAACATAGCTCAAAGCTTAAGCTACTTTGACCTCACACCATATCTATCTCTTGGTCCAGAAAGTGGATCGTAAGCAGTGTTGCCGAGCTATCGATAACCTTGAAAATATCTTTTTTATCGATATTGTAAATAATATTGATAGTATCGAAAATTTTCGATAGTATGAGATATTGAGCTTGATTGTATCGATGCTATGGAAAAAATGTGTGTGTGTGGGTGTGTCATTACTTTTGTATTTACGATTAAGGGGCTATTAAAAGCCCTATCGATACTAACGCTTTTGCCCAACTATACTATCGATATTGGACTATCAAGCGGCAACACTAATCGCAAGTATTGACACGTGTACACTTACAAGGAAAGTGTAAAGTTCAAAGGTAAGTAAATTCTTAAGTTGATACCTAATTATAGAAATTGTATAAAAAATTTATATTTTAATTAAAAGGAACCTTGTACGCCTTCAGCAGGTGGGCATAAGAACAAATAAAATGTGATTTATTAATAGATTATGTTATGGTGACTTTGAGAAAACTCCAACTCGTGTTTCTTTAAAATATTAACTTTACTTTTTAAGGCTTTCCTGGGTTTGTAGTCAAGGGGTTTAAAATAGTATTTAGGTACATACAGTGCTAAGTTACCGTTATAAGGATATTCAAGTAACTCATTCAATATATTATAGGTACCCTATTATACAAAAGTCCTATTTGTAGCCTTGTTAAATTGTGCTTAGAATAATTGATTTATTTGAGGTAAAGCAAGCAAGCAGTACACATGGACTCAGGATGTGTTTTTCAAATGTTGTTTTTATAATATGTTACTAATCTGATGGTTAGTGAAACGCCTGTCCAGAACTTTAACAAATAATGATTTAGCCCTAGCCCTGCGGTAGTTACGTAGTCGACACTCGACAGTTGCAGGTGTCTTAAAGTCAAAGTCAAAGTCAAAAACATTTATTTCAAATTAGGCTTACAAAAAGCACTTATGAACGTCAAAAAATATACAAAAATATAATAAAAAACGATTAAAATACTAAACTAGAAATATGAGTTTTGATGCTTTGAAAAAAAAAGCGCTTCAGTGGTTTGGCTTGTTGAGAATTTATCTAGACTTAATAATATAATAAAATGGGAGTGCCTGTTTGTCATATTGAAATAACCGTTTTTAACTACACGCCGCACCCGTCACCCGAGACAATCGATGTTCTCTTCTCTTATACCCGGTAATTCATATCGAGCAATGATATTATGTATATATAAGGGTAGATACGCCATCCGAGCCTCAAAAACGAACCGCCGAAGAGAGTACAGTTTGTACTCTTTTGTTTAGTTAAATGTACGCTCATACGAAATATGTGTATGTGTGCTGTCACTGTGTTCGGAACACTTTGTTCGATTATTTTGTGAGCATATCACGAATCTATATTTTTTTACATCATTGGTATCGAGATCGACCTCTCAGCAATGTATACTCGTACATGCACAGTGTAGGATTTATGTTTATAAATAATTTCATAGACGACTGTACCTTCATAGAAATTTATGGAATACAAAAACAATTTCAACAATTTACAAGGAAAATATCATGAGGAAACCTGCGCACTTCGGCTGCAAAATTCGGCTAACCCGCACTGGGTTCGCGTGGACGACTAAGGCCTTTCAGGGTGGGCTTGTGCCCATCGGTGGGGACGTATAAAAAGTGAATGTTGAAAGTCAAGTAAATTAGTGGCCCAGGTTATAATTAAAATGAAATATCATCATCCGTCTTTATTAAGAGCGCAGGCGAAGGAAACGTTTTGGAGAGAGCATCCATCCACGCCCGGCATGGAAGATAAGGTAGCACAATACTCTAGTTTCGCTCTAAGAGCGTCAGTGGCTCAGTGGTGTGGACTGTCGCCTTCCTACCAAAGGGCTGAGGTTCAAATCCCGACACGTACCAATGTATTTTCGAATTTTCGAAAATATATGTACGTTATCCGACGCTCTCACGGTGAAGGAAAACATCGTGAGGAAACCTTCATGCACGCCTGCGAAGAGATTCGAAGGTTGTGTGTGAAGTCGTCCAATCCGCACTGGGCCCGCGTGGACGACTAACGCCTAATCACCCTATACGGGTAGGCTCGTGCCCCTCGGTGGAGACGTTTAATGAGCTGATGATGATGATACTCTAGTTTGTGTCAACATATAATTTACAAACGCGTCACATAAATCAAATAATGTTCCAAAGTTCCTTGCTTTGTACCTTGAGAAACGTCTAGTTCGGCTGTATGTTTATTGTGGTACCACTGATCGACTGGCGAGTGGAGGTGGAAGTAACGGTTGGACGAGGAAATCGGAGGTCTGGAGTATCTAGGCGCAAAATCGTGGAGACCTATATCCAGCTGTGGCCTAGGATATGTTGAAGTGTAGGACCATTTCACATCTATATAATCAATTCTACATGCAAGTAAATAAATAAATATCCACTGACAATCACACAGTGCCATCTAGCCCTAAGTTAAGCGTGAAGGCTGTATTATGGGTACTAATCAACGGAATACATACTTATACTATAGTATATTTATTTGTATAAATACATACATACATAGAAAACACACAGACTATTACAAACAGACATGCACACAAATTTGTGTACTGCCCGGGGATCGAACCCGGAACAGCCGACGTCTCCGACATTACTATGGGTCGTCAAGAAGGTAATACGACAAAGCGAATGTTACCATCCAGTTGTTGCCGCTCGATAGTCGATAATATCGATAGCTTAGTTAAGGGCAAAAGGTACACTGCAATTGATAGTATCGATACTCGATAGTGCCAAACTATCGATAGTATCGAAAGTTGGTGTAATTTTCAAAACCGATACTATCGATAGTCATGTCTATATTGAGCTATGGTACTATCGGTAGTATTGCAGTGTCAATACTATTGCGATAAACTAAGCTATAGTGTAGTAGCTCAGTATAGGTGTGTCGAGGTTAACCACCAATACTCCAACTATCGATAATTCGGCAACACTGTTACCAACTGACCCGACAAACGGTCACATTTATTTTTAAACCGTAAAGGTCGTAGGGTCATAAGTGTTTAATTATTGGCCTCGTGTTAACTCGTGCAAAATGCTCCGTAAGTTTAAGCTTGAGCCCTCGCCGCGTGCCGGTGGAATTTCCCCGCTTGTAACTCTGCAACACGTTTTACAGAACAAAAACTGTTTACCGAAATAACAATTCCGCATTGTTAAACTGCTAGTAACAACTTGGGGTCACTGGTGGAGGCTGGAGTAGAAAAATGGCGGTCTGGGATATATTTGATTACTAGCTCTGCCTACGACTTCGCTCGCTTAAAATTCGGATTAACACGGTTCATGGTTACGAAAATAGAATATTATTTTACGATGCTTTAGGTGACATTATACATCTTTCCATAGAGTTTAAGCTTCCTACCTTGAAAACTGCGAAAATCCCATATAAAATTTCAACCCTTCAACTATCTCTACATAAAAACTCACGTGTAATCGTTTTTTTGTTTTGCCGTGAAAGTTGGACAAACCGACACATGTTCACATTTATAATATTAGTATGGTATGTTATTTGCATTCCTATTGGAAGGCCTGTGCTGGCAAACACCCGTTAATGATTGCGATCGACCCAATGATTTAAAAGAGTGTATGTATTTGGGGGGCATGGCAGTGCCTCCGCCAAGTCGAGCGCGAAGCTAACACTGCCGTACCATCCCTTACCGGATCCATTTCGCTACATTTTCAGACACCAATTTGAGAGCTTTTGGATAATACCAAAACGCTGAAATTTTCGTCATCTGGTATCATTCTTTATACGTTAGTGGCTTTATCAAGCCTACAATTGACTGGTTATTAAATCACCGTTTTTATCGTCAATGGGTGCAATGGTGTTGTATAATTGTGTACACTACAACGGCCAAGTCTCACAACATTAACCATTATAATAAAGTAATCGCATTACGGAACCTTAGACTTGGCACGTCTTTGTCTTGATTTCATTACTATTTAGAGATAAAAAAGCAGCTCCATCGAGACTTGACTATTTTTTTACAGAATGTTTTTGGTGGGATATGTATTACAAAATCATTGGATCGACCGGTATTCATTACCAGTATGAACAAGCTCAAGGGCTGTTTAAGGGCCGGCAGCGCATCCCTGCGACCTCAGCTGTTGCAAATGTCCATGGGCGGCGGTGACACTTTCCATCAGGTGAACCGCATGCTCGTTTGCCTCCCTATGTTATAAAAAAAAAAAAAAAAAAAATGAGTGACAACAATTTTGACTTTACATTCGTATTTGCATGCCCTGTGGAAGCAAGAAAACCCTCAATGATTGAAGTCGATCAGCATTATGGTATGGCTGATGTCATAAATAATTATTTATAAATAACAGTAATAACATTTTTAGCAGACGAGTCTTGGCAAGAATCGCGTAGGACGCCCTCCGGCCTGATGGACAGTAGACCACTCGCGAAATGCCTTTGGCGGGGGCTGGATAAGAAAAGTGAAAGACTAGGACATCTGATAAGAATGGGGGGAGGGGTCTATGTACAGCAGTGGACTGCGATATAATAATAGATTTAACAAAGAAGAATTAGGCGATAATAGACAAAAAAAACATTGTTTTGAAATTCTCATCGTCAAGTTTATAATAAAAAAAAGCTTATGTGATATTGGGCCACATACCGCCACGCAGACTTATTACGGATTCGTGGTTCTTGTGAATTACCTTCCTAAGATAGAACACTGGTGATCCTTAGATAGACCAACAGCTTAACGTGCTTTATTTTTTTTTCATTTCACAGGCAGCAAACAGCAGTCAGTTCACCTATTGTTAAGTGATACCAACACTAGCCTGCCGTCCACTAGCTAAAATGCCCTTAACTGACGAGCACAATTTTTAGTTTTGTTTAGATATGTAATATAAATAGTGCATGATTATACACACTTTTAGTGATGTTTTACATGCAAAATCCCGTATATTATATTTATGGTGATAAAAAGCAATTATAAGAGATGCCTTATCGGAAGTTTTTCCGTTAATACTCCAAAGGTATAATGACTGCGATGCAGATACGGGAATAAGAAATATTTGCGATGAGGGGTTTCGGCCTCCGGCAATATGCATTGTTTCATCGATGGACGTATTAATAATACGAACTGACTGTCATTAATACGAAAATATGTCCCCGAAATGCAATGCGGGCTTAAGACAGCGCGGGGCCTGTAGCGAATTCTGTCAAGGGCCCCTGGTATTAAAGTTTCTACCCGTTTGAAAGGTAGAAATGTGATATATATTCTGGTCTATTTAACACATCGATTTTAATTAATAGGGCGTTAAAAAGTTCTAATTATTTTTAATATTTACCTTGAAACAACAGATTTTTGGATATTTCGGTAATATACTGTAGCATGAATCCACACAAATATGCTAAAGCATAAAGGTCGAACTGCGATATTTTTTAAGTTATAAGTGAAGGGGATGGTCAGTGCACTGCTGAGTGATACGCCTGACCAAGTCAACAGCAAATTAATAACAGTAGGTAGTCATGTTTTTTCGTCAACACTGCTCTGCGCCCTTTACCCGAGAAATCAGATGTTAGGTCTCTTATAGCCGGTAACTTTACTAGGTACAGTGGCCTCATCACAAAACAAGAGCAAATTATTCCTAATTATATGTTCCGGGACGATATCTAGCACTTCACATAGACGATTTAGTAGCGGGTCTACCACCTAGTTGAACCCAACGTGTCACTCAATACATCTTTGTTATCAAAAAAATATATATTAAATTAATCCGCATTCATTAATTCATGTAAATCAGGCGAGTATAACCCGTGTCGATCGCGGCGCAATGAGGTTGAAGCGGGGGAGGGAGACAACGTCATTGGCGGTCATCGCACGTGCGAACAAGCGTGGCACACGGCCGCGATCTTCGCGGCGTTTGTAGATTAAATTCCATGATACTGTTCACCAATCAAAAATGGCCTATGCAACAACACTACATAAAAATATATGGAGCTGAAATTGTTTTTATTATTTTTTAATAAAATTTAATGCAGCACATTCCAACACCCGTGCCATATTTTGACGGTGCGCTCGTCACATGACCGGGGCCGGCTCGGCGCTCGCTCAGAACGCCTGCGAACCTCTCGGCTTGATAACGTTCGCACATTCCCTTCTACATGCAGTTAAACACGATAACAATTTGTAATCGCTTTGTTTCTTTGCTGAAAATGGATTGCGAGGACCTTACTTAAGTGCTCCAAGTCGAATTGTGTTAAATATATTTGGGAAATGTAAAAAAAAACTCATACGAACCATTTGTGATCAAATGTGACAGTGTTTTACGGTGTTTGCTTTTTAATGCGATTTGTTTGTGACAGAAGTGAATATGGAAACACGACACTACTGGGAGGAGAACGGGCATGCTGTAAAATATGATAAGTAAGTTTTAGATTATTCAGATATTCCTAATTTACTCTTTGGGGTACTTACCTTTAAAAAATTCAAGACTCGTTCTTACCCAAACGCACGTAGGTAACGAACCTATATGAATATATTGTAAGGTGTTTTTTTATGTACAGTTTATAATGAGGTAGTAAAATAAAAAACATTTTTTATCTGTTCAAAATAACATTTCGATTATTTATAATTTTGTTGTTAAGCTTGAAAGATCAATCAAGAAGCAAATTTGATTTCTCAAATCCGAAGCAAATCGTGAAAATGCCTTGAACATTATTTTATTTACTAACAAATCAAGTGAGTACGTATTTTTAACCTGTTGCTGACAGGAATTTAAAAAAATTGGCGCGCTCCCACAGCACTGCTTAAACATTTATCATATGCTTAATGTTGATACCTATCGCTTAACAATACATAAATCTTTGAATATTTGCTATATCCACGGAAAACAAATCCACGTGCATTGAAAAACAAGTAGTCATTCCAATATTTGACGACCTTGAGCTTGAGTGTCTAACTTTGATCTCCTATGTGATACCTATCACTTAGATATCTATGCAACAATTCCCACGGAAAAATGTCCTAGTTAAATACCTAAATATAAGTAGGATTCAATTATAAATTCATTGTTTATTAGGTTTTCGATATTATATATATATGTATTATTATCAGTTTTATTTAAATGATTTTATCTACTTTCAGTATTTTCACGAAAACTATGTGATAATGAGTTCAGTTTAAAAATCGTTCAAATAGGTAGGCACAAAGCAATGTTAACTCTAAGATCGACTGAATTTTGATATTTTTTATTCTGATATTTTTTAAATATTTATGTTGTTTTTACTTAGCAATAAATCTTATTTTATTTATTTATTTATAATTACGATTTTAGATTTGCCAAAGTAAAACAAACGAAGTAAACTATATTTTTTATTATTATTATTATTATTTTTTGTTCTATTGTAGTGCAAAAAAGAGTGCTTATGTTAATATTTAGTACCTACTTTATGTATCATTGTAATCTATACTTTAAGGGGAAGTACTGGCTCCTGAAACACGGTTATTTACTATCTTGGGAGCCAGGGCCATGTTGAAATGTAATATTGTATTTGATAAAAAATAAATAAATAAAATAAAAATAAATAAATAGAACCCCGAGTTAAAACACGATGACTACACATTGTTAGATTATCAATACTAACTGACGCACTTTTAAAACATTTTTGTTAATTTCTATTTTTATTGAATTCAATGTAAATCAAAGGTATCACCTACATTGTATTGTTGTTACGTAATAATATTCTATTCAACCTATCGCAGTCCACTGTTGGACATAGTCCCCCATTTTGCGCTAATATTCAAAATTTATAACTTAGGCAGATTTTAAACTAATACAATACCTATCCCAAATTCCCAATTCTAAATTATCATGTCGTGTATTTTGAAAATAATAATAAAGCTTATAAAAATGCTGGTAGGTAGTCTAGCACAGAACAATGTACCAACATATTATTTACTTAAATTCAGATTTCAAATAATTACGTGAAATTTTCAATTTATTTGAAGAAAATATTCCTTACCACCGTCAACCTTCAAAAACCTGATAACGTTATGTTCACATCCATGGGCTCGCTGCCTCCGTCGCTATGTCACCAACCATTCGCAGTTCCCTGCTAGACTTAGGTATTCCCCATTCTTGGCTAGTATCCCGGTCCATTGCTTTTATCATCCAGTCACCAGCGACCTTTCGCAAGTCATCAGGTAAGGGCTTCCTACACTACGCTAGCCAAGTTCTGCGGCATACGTAGGCTACGCAGCCCGATCTTACTTACTGATGCGAAGATATATACGACCTTTATATAGTACTAATAACAGTTCTCGAACAATACATTTTCTAATTTATTTTTTCCTCATTGCGATATCAATACTTATATAATATATAATTATTTATGATTTATGAGCTTATGACCGATTGGGCAGAATTCCGTTTTCCACTAAATTATCAGGTTACCAATTTGTGTATTGAAAATTATGTTTAAATTGGTGGAAATGCAAAATATAAAACGCGTGCCATTGAAAAGTACTCCGTTAACTTTTTCCTTTAAAAATGTAAAGAAGGCTTCTCACTCGGGAAACTCTGCAGAGTTAAGGAAAACATTCCATTGGGGTTTTCACGTGCTATTTTAAAATAACTTTAATAAGTACCCAAACTAAGAGCAAAATGAGCGACTTATCTGGCGCATTGAATAACTTATGCGAAGGGCTGTGTGGCAATATTGTCGAAGGGCTATGCAAGCCCTTATGTTTGCCGTAGGTACATACAGCGGGGTCCACGTGCGGTCACACGGAGACTCGCTCACGCTTAACGATACGTGGTTACAGTACTTTGTACTAAATGTAGGGCAGGATTTCTCGGCATCCGAGGTTTACGCCTTCAGCACTTATTACACTAGTCAATCTGTAGGCACCCGATCTGTAATCTGAGAGTTCAAAAAGTCGACGAATCACTTCGAGAAAAGGTTAGGTTAGCGCTTAGCTTGGCTCGTCTTGGCGGGAGCACTACCGTGTCCTCAGGTAAGATTACCAGTACTTACGCAATTTTTCGAGTTTACGTGAATTTTTAAATTTTTATTCATATCATATTACCTTCCTAAGTTCAAACATTATTATTTGTGATGTATGATGATGATGATACCTTTATCTCACAGCATACTTAAAAAAAAACAAAACGATTTCGCTTCCGCGATTTTTATTCAAATCGGACGTAATTTATTTCACATGACTCTCTCCGAACTTATTACATATACACTACTCTCACTATAATCAGGGGAAAAACACAAAGTGGAAATTCTAATCAACAAAAAAAAACCGTAACTTAACCAAATGGCTACCGCTACGGTATATAATTGACACAGTTCATTGTGGTGTTTATTTTTAAAATGTGACACTAACAGTGACATCATTGGGATCTTGCAAATCTATATTTAGTTAAAATGTTCTGCCGCTCGATGGCTTAGCGGTTGGCGGATTCGGATGACGATCGTGCAAATCGAGGCAAATATCGATATTGGTATACTCGTAGTTAATTACCGGAGTGCATTGAAAGACTGTGCGTACCAACTCATATATAATATACGTTTAATATGTATACCTTACATAAGAATTAGCGTTTAGAACTCATTTGTGTAGACTATTGCCTTCCGATCTGGAAGGTGCAGGTGCAAACCCCGCCACGTACCAATGACATTTCGAAATTATATGTACGTTTATACGACGCTCTTACGGTGGCGGAAAACATCGTAAACCTGCTTACGCCTCCAAAGAAATTCAAAGGTTGTGCGTGAGGTCGGACAATCTGTGCTCGGCCCGCGTGGACGTCTGAGGCCCCTTGACGGGTAGGCTCGTACCCCTCGGTGGGGCCATATTATGAATGAGCTGATGATGATGAAGAATTAGCACCCACCAATCATCAATCACCCGCATGATGGGTTATGTTAGGGCCCATGCATACGCCTTGCTCCAACTATGGATGGCACTGTGTGAATGTCTGTGGATATTCATTTATTTATTCCCAGACCCAGAACGACATTATAGAGAAACGTACACAAATCTCATAACACGATCAAGGAATTAAACCCATATATTTAAGGAAAACCTAAAAGGTTGAAAGACTTTGAAGAGAAACCTTGAAAGTGTATTTAATATTATAGATGGGGTATTTAAAAATGTTACAATACAGTTTACACTAATTCCAACAACGAAACACTGAGAAAAGGTACGTAGTGCCCACAGACATCTCAATACAATTGTGGAAATCTGTGATAAGTGCCCTTTGGCTTCGCTTGGCTCATCTTGGCGGGGGCACTGCCGTGCCCCCAGATTTAAATGGGGTATCTAAAAATGTTTGCAGTACCATTTATATCAAATTTCAACAACTTTAGCTTTAAAACAGTATTGTACGGAAATATCGGCATTACCCTGTATAATGTAAATTTTATTAAAATCTCAAGGCTACGGAAGCCTGTCTAAGCGGATAATTGAACGCCACCCACACTGACAACTGACAAGCCCCTAATTCCGTAGGTATGCATATATTTGTCGTTTTCTTTGCCTCAAACCCCTTTGTAGTCTTCAAGTACGAAGGTATTATTTTTTACAAAATACAAATATTTAGCAACTAAAGCAGTCATCATAATTAATGGTAAATAATATGTACATAGTTCCTGATGCAAATCTAGTAACGAATCAGGTAAAAACGCACTGATAAATTGTGTCGTAGTTTTTACGAAAGACCATTTTTGATTTGTTTCAATCAATCAATTCACCAGCCTATAACGCCACACTGCAGGGCACAGGCCGGCTCGCAAAGCATGGCTATGAGATATTAGACCGTAACCCATCATGCGGGCCAAAATATGTTTATTCAAATAAATCTTTTACAAATACTTTTGAATGGTCATTATTGTTATTATTATATTTTTTATGAATCTACCACCGGTTTGGAATAAGTAGGATCTTCGAGAAGAGCCAGCACCTCGATTGTCACTGTTTTAAACTTTTTATTATTATATCATTGGTTACAGAGTTTTGTTGTATGCCTACAAGTAGCTTTACAAAGATTTTGTAACTGAACCCTATGTGCAACATCTTTATCCGATAAATTGGTGATGTTTGGATTGGTGTTTGTCATCAAAGTATCCTTCGTTATAGGCGAGACCATCGGCTTTACTTGTCTTTTAGCCATTGAGGGACTGGTGATTATATTTTTCGGCCATCAAGATCACCGTAGATCATCTCCATCGTTGCTTGACTTTGCGAATGTTAGCCCGCGCTAGTCGCTAAATTTTCAAGTAAAATAACATTTTCATTTGCTTTTCAGTACACGGTTACAGTACAGTACAGAAGTTTTGGAGCTGATAAGCACCATGTAGACAATAAGTCTTGTTAATGAAACTTAAAATAACTCTTATCATTTCGTACCAACAATGGAAATAATTTAACCCGGATGTAGAAAGGTGAAGTTGGGGATAAAATTACTTTATAATTAAGATCTAGTCATTACAGTTACAAACAACTAATAATAAATATTAAGGAGAAGTGGCAAGTGCAGACAGAAAATACAGCATAAACAACGAACACTATTGTACCAAACTTATACAATAATGACAACATTATTGTATAGATTTAGGAAGTTTTCCCTGAAGGTGTCACAGTCGCTGAATTGCAAACTGAGACAAACTCGTATATACCTAACCAATTGTATATAAATAAATTGCGATGGCATTTCTAGACAACTGACTCAGAATGACCTATCTGAGATCTTTTATGTTATTTCTTACTTCAAATAAACTATATTTAAGTTAAGATTTAGTCATGTATAATAAAAAAAACATAGTCGACTTAAGTTTACTGATATATAAATCAGTTGGTTTTCCAAATAAAAAAGGGTAATAGGACGTACGTAAACATTTAAATTGGCTTTAATTAACCTTGAATATGTATATCGACAGTAAAAAACAATAATATACATAAAAAACTGGTCTTAAAATAGACGAGTAAACGGCTATTATAATAAACACTATATGAAAACCACCTGGCGTCCTTCATAACTCCACGACCTAACGCAATTTACACCAGGAGTGGGAACATTAGCCAGATTTGTCATCATCATGATATAACCAAAACAGTTTTAGTTATTTATTATCATTTTGTCTTTCTTTCTTTCATATAAAAAACATAATCTAAGACGATGATGAAAATGTAAACTAACTTATATTATCTAGTAGATACTAAGTTTCAACATGCTTGTAAGCATAGAGGAGTAAAGTTGGAATAAAAATATGAGACAAATAGCATAGATTAAAGAGACGTGTTAAAAAAAACGGAATTGTCTTTTATTTGGAAAACGCTATATATCCTTAAGAACAGAAACAAAAACCACTTCCATCACACTTCCATGAAGCATTTCATTTTTGTGAATTGATATCTATACTAATATTATAATATATATTAATATTATACAGCTATAATAATAATAATAATATAATAATATTCTTTATTGCACAAAGGAGATTAACATACAATTTTCACATTAAACAAATTACAATAATTGAGTTGTGCATCAGAAGAATGCAGCTTATTTGCATGAACAGAGGTTCCCAAACAAGGCAGAGCCTGTATCTTGGTGAACCAGTATAATAAATTACTTAACAAAAGTCTAATTCTTGTAAGACAAAAGTCTAAATTAATCATTTCAAAGTATTTGTGGAATAAATTATAAATGTATGGCCTAAAACATCAATTCATCAAACTTTCAGTGCTCAGATAATCGAGAGACTTTGTTAAAATTGTCTTTGCTTGCGAAATAGAGCATGATTTAATGTTACAAAAACCTAGAACCTTGTTGTAAACATGTGCCCGGATATAATCACCGAATCGGCTTGCTAAATGCGACTTAATTGTAGGAATGGAATTTTGTACACACGTTTTTTTAAGCAATGACTATAGTCCTCGAGGTAAGCAAGCGTTTGGGCTGACAGAGATATTTTTGAAATAAATAATTGACGAATGTCAGCACTTGCGCTTCCCCTGTAGAGATTCGTTGTAGGGTATCTAAAAGGTTTTTTGAGAATGATCTTGAGAATTGATCTGTTTGCACGTTCAACTTCTAGAAGTATGGTTTTCCCAGCACTGCCCCAAACGAAACACAGTAACCAGTCAGTGAAGCAACAAGAGCTTTGTAAATCGAGATCAGCAGTTCTCTTGTTGGCTAAGTCTCTAAGCCTCCTAAATACGCCCGGATCCTCTCCATGCGTTAGCCAGCTGCTGAACATGAGTTCTGAATTCAGGTTTTCGTCCATCATGATTCAAGGTACTTAATGACTTTTGCAGATGAATTGATTACAATTACATGAGTGACGATATTTAGGATCGCATGTGTGTATTTTAAGCTCGTTCTCGCAATTAGGACCGGAAGCGCTGTGTTTTATGGAACAAATGAAGTTGGTTTTTGATATGTTTAAGGTTAGGAGGTTATTGCCAAGCCAATTACACAGAAGGAATCCTGTCTCAGCAGAATAAAGTGGTGTTTGCCCAGTTGTTCCCATTGAACAGAAATACGGTGTCGTCAGCGTAACAAATTACCTCAGCATCTCGGTAAGAAGTTTAAGATATCATTCATATAGATGATAAAAAGAGTCGGAGAGAGAATGCTTCTTGGGGAACGCCAAAGTGAATGGAAAGAGGATTACTTTTAAGTTGACCCACTCGCAAAAGAGTTTGTTTGTTTGTTTGAACGCGCTAATCTCAGGAACTACGGTTCTGAAACTACTTTCAGTGTTAGATAGCTAATTTATCGAGGAAGGCCATATATCATCATCACGCTGCAAGAAATTAAAACGAGCAGCAATGAAGAATGTTTTAAAATCGGGGGATTTTCTACACTCAAAGCATCCGCTGCGTAAAGTTAAAGTTTCGCAAAGTCATGTATAACAGTATTGTTCCCTTTAAAAGTTTAAAAAAAACCGCGACAGCATATGTCTGTCTTTTAAAGTACCTTACTATATAACCTTTGTTTTTGCTAAAAAAAAAGTTACAGAAATTATGCATTTTCCTGAGATTATCGCGTTCAACCAAAGGAATGATATAAACAAACTCTTCAGCTCAATAATATTAGTCTGTCTCAAAGTTTGAAAGGAAAATTCCAAGGAATTTCTCTGCATATCTCTATAACCTCTATTACTTGCAGAATAGACAGTTGAAAGAAAACTAAATAACACAATTCAAATAACTATGTTTTGTATGCAATTTGTAATGCAAAATATGCGGACCGAATTATCATATACATATAAAAAATGTAGGCATTGTCAGTATGCTGTAGGTATTTTTATTGATTTCATTAACGTAACAGGATCTTTTGAAATTGTATTCCAGTTGCGTATAATAATATAATTTGTGTTGGATACAGGATATATTTTTAATCTAAAATTACCTTCTTAAGTCATTGTGCATTAACTGTAAAACTATGATTTATCATGCAGAATTTTCAATACACCTTTATTTTATGTTCATAACTTAGGTACACCAGCCTAGTTTCATACGAGACAAACAAATATAAAATCATAGGAAAAAATTAAAATAAAGAAGACCTTGATGATCTTGATCAGGTACAAAGGTTTTTCCAAATCATGATGTAACATAATCGGTTAATATACAAAACTGACCTTCCCACTTTAATTGAAAATGAAATCTAAAAATAACTTTTCCGGTAGCAACCCGATAACAATGCGTACGCGTATTAAAGTATTCGAAAAACAAAAACCTATTCGCAAACACGTTGTAAATAAAGGGGAAAACTTTTGTCAAAATAATGCGAAGCCGGACGACATTGTGATTTGTTGCGAAAGCGAAGTGAAAATAGCACTACGCGAACACGTGACGCGGCCGCGGCGAGACGGGGACGCGGGGAGAGGAGGGGGCGGCGTGCACGCGCCTCGACTCCACACGCCGCGGTAAACGTGACCGCGCACACATCGGCAGCATCTCTGCGTACGGACACAGCTGCGCGGTAAACACACGCACACTACCCCGGCGTCTCACGTTTATATCGCCTGACTGAGACGACTCGAATGTTTTGCGCGAAGATACATTTATACTAATATTATAAAGCTGAAGAGTTTGTTTGTTTGAACGCGCTAATCTAAGGAACTACTGGTCCGATTTGAAAAATTCTTTCAGTGTTAGATAGTTCATTTATCGAGGAAGGCTATAGGCTATATATCATCACGCTACAAGCAAAAAAGCGAGCAGCAATGAAGAATGTTTCAAAATCCGGGGGAAATTTTCTTACTTGGAGATTCCGCTGCGTACGCTGCGTAAACGGTTAAAGTTTCGCAAAAGTCATGTATGAGAGTACCTTTTAAAGGTCTACAAAAAAGTCCGCGACAGCATATGTCTATCTTTTAAGGTTAGCTCCCTATAACATATTTTTTGCTAAAAATTGTTTCTAAAGTAATGCATCATTTTGCGAAGCTATTTTCATAAATAAGATATCATTCCTTATCTAAATAAATACTTTATTTATCACAAGTATTTCATTTTAAACAAAATTGCCCTTTACATCATTCAATTTAAATGAAATTCAATTTAAACTGCGATATCTCATAAGATTATGAGATATCGCAGTTTTAACTCACCTATATAAATGAAGTAGCGGGTTAAAGATAGCGTTAGGCCAAAGTAACTATTCCACGCGGACGAAGTCGCACGCTAAAGCTAGTTTTTAATATAAGAAATGTCATATACATATATGGTGCACTATGTAACGTGAGGACGTTATGTATGTTGTTTTTTAAAAATAATTTTATGTAACAATACTTACTAACTAAATAAAATATTTTGCAGTATGCAGATGCAGTTTACAGTTTTATATTCAGAAATAAAAACATTAGGTTGGTACTTATATATAGTTAGTACCTTACCCAAAACAAATGTTCAAATCATCTTACTTTTAACAAAGTAAATATCTAGTAATAATATATGAAGGTAATGCAGTATGTATTTTACTGCAGTTAATACCAAAAACGAATAGTTTCGGAAATTTCATAATTCTGTGCATTATTGCAGTTCACTTTCCACATACCCACGTACCTACTTAGCTTTGTTACATAAATACCAATCACGCGATGTTAATGTTTATTGTAGATAATATTTATTTTTCAATTTCACGAAGAATGAAATTAAAATTATGTCCCTATTAAAATTGTTTATTTATTATTTATATATATGTTTCACTCTATTGCCGGCTATAAAATCTGAAGGAGAAAAGTTGCAAACCTTTTAAAGGGATGGGGGTAAAAAGAAATTATATGACGACAATGAATCATCACGCCTGCTTTTACCATAGATAACGTATATAACTAAACTAAAATGCTTTTTTTTTTTTTTTTTTTTTTTTTTCGGAATGACTTATTGCTGTTGGCCGCAGGTGGCCTTCACAGCTTCACCGGACAATTTGGCGGGCGATGGCTCTCAGCCCAAAAATTTAAGCAACGGCCTAAGGTGTCCCAGAGTGGACGCGAACCTCGGCTTAGGGCGTTGCAGGGGGGACGGCTAGGTCCTAGTATACGTTGGGAGAAAAACGACCGGGCACGTGCCGGTATCGTGAATAGGGACTGGTCGAACCTACAGGGATTCGCGGCGAAGGCCCCGCGGCGGGGACGGAATCTCGGTCTTGATGTGTTACGTGTGTTCTGAAGCAATTGAGATGCTTTACGCTTTTTATCTGTCGCAATGGCAACAGTGATCGATCATTAACTAAAATGCAGTAAGATTAATTGAGAACAGGCAATTATTTTTTTTATATTAACTCTTCACAACCCAGGAAAATATAAACAAAAAGCGCAGGGGTTTAAAATTATACGAACCTACATAAGTTTATGGAGGTACTCTAATTAGATATTTCTTTAAGTATTTTCCCCTATTTTTGTATAATTGTGTCTACCTAAGTTGAATTATTATAACCATTTATCCGCCAAAGACGGATGTTTCCAGCAAACATTATTGATTTTATATGGTATCTAAGTATACATTTAGATTAAAAGATTAAACCATAATCAACAGGATGCATCAGTTTAATTATTAATACTTCATGTTCATCTACTAATTATGCTACTCTGTGGCTGTGACATAAGTTGCTACATTTATCGACAAAGCTATTTTCACAACATATCGATTTCACACTAGTTACGATTGTAATAGTCATACAGAATATCATTAATAGTCATGTAGTTATTTGTAACGTGTCAAAATGTATTATGTGCGACAATGCGTGCATATAAGGACTGCAGGAATTATATTGATTATATGTATATTTTAATACAAATTATATTTTAAGGAAATAAAAGTACATAATACCTCTTCTCGTCTTTTTTCCGATATTAATATTGTCAAAAATATTTTCTACATTATTTTTTAGGGTATATTTATGTTAACTTGATGTAATTATTACGATTTAGGGGTTTTTGAAATGAGCTATAGGAGTTAATATTTTTGGGAGTTGGTAACACTGGCTGTTCGGCAGGTTGCACCACGTACAATTCGGCTTAACGTGAAATAATGGCCGCTCATCCTATATTGTTAGTAATGTTATGTAATACAGAGCCGAACAAGCAATCAAAACCCCTAATATGTTCGGCTTTGTCCGGACTCCTGGCAATCCTATCTGTGTATATCTAGGTGATGTGGTTTGGGTCCCTAAAGAGTGATACTAGGAGCCCATACATACCCTTAATATTATATTAATGTTAAAAGCCCTAAGAGGCAAAACCTTAGAGATTAATTTGATTCAACTATATTGACTAAAAATATATACTTATGAATTAAGGCTTATGGCTAGTGCATACGACACTGCAGTCTACAAAATTTAAGGTTCACGTGTAAAGCCTACACACACGTGTCGCTTAAAATACCAACCCATACTAGATTACTCGGCTTTACATTAATTACGTCGCAGACATGTGGCTGTATTCGTATAACACAATGTTGCAAGTACTCATTAAGTGAATGAAGCTCATCAATGAGGTTGTCTATGTGTTAAACCTTCCTGTATCGCTGACTATCTTCTACATTTGTAAAAGTGTTGATTAGTTTTTTTTTTTTTTTGATTAGGAGGTACCTTTACGTAGCATAGACTATTTGCGGCTTCAGTACAAAACTGTTAATGGCAATCGTCCCTATTCACGATACCGGCACGTGCCCGGTCGTTTTTCTCCCCAAACGTATACTAGTTACCTAGCGTCTCGCCTTGCAAACGCCTAAGCCGGGTTTCGTCCCACTCTGGGCACCTGCGGCAACAGCGATAAGTCATTCCGAAAAAAGAAAGAACTTCATGATCGAAAAAAAGGACAACATTTGCAATATAATGCCCCTTCGGAATACCAAGAACAGGTCTTACTCATTCGCACGTGGTTGGTTTATTGAGACGTCGACACGTGTCGCAAAATGCACTCGCATGTCATAACTTGTATTACACTCATCTATTAATACGTCGTTCGCGTTTTACGCCCAGGAATATGACACTACTGAAAACAATGGCTATCGTCATCTAATTCAGCTTTCGGTTGCAGTTCTAGTGGTTAGAGTGGTGTCTCATTATATGCCATCACATCATCATCATATGTTCATTTAACATCCCCACCGAGGGGTACGAGCCTACCCTCGAAGGGTAGGCCTTAGTCGTCCACGTGGGCCAAGTGCGGATTGGTCGACTTCACTCACAACCTTTGAATCTCTTCTTCGTGCGCAGGTTTCCTCACAATGTTTTCCTTCACAGTAAGGGCGTTGGATAAACGTACATATAATTTCAAAACTTCGAAAAGATATAAAAACGTGGACGGATTTAAACCTGCACCCTCCAGATGGCATCAGGCCACACGAATAAGAAATCACGACGCTCCCATCATCACAGCGTAATGTGTCATCCACATTTATAGATAATATAATTAAATTATTATAAGATAAAACGAAAGGTTTCAACCTATTTAAAAATTTGCTTTTTAGGGATAGAGGATCATCATCATCATCATTCTCCTGCCCTTATCCCATTATTTGGGGTCGGCGCAGTATGTCATTTTCTTCCATTCATCTCTATGTGATGTGTCATCCACACAAACCCCCTTCACACTCATATCGATTCTTACACAATCCATCCAACTTTTCTTTTTTTTTTGGTAGAGGATGATGATGCTTTTTACAATTTTGAGGGATTCGTATTAAAAATTACTCTTAAGTCACCTCCGAATTTTCCGCTCGCTTCTGGTCTCCCTTTATCAAACCCTGACTTACTAATCATATAGCGGTTCTTCTTAATTCACTAGTCTTTTTATCAGTTTTATCTTGCCGTATCTAATGAAACAAGTTTGATACAATGACTTTCATATTTCATACCCACCCACGTACTTTAGAGGGATAACGTAGGAAATTCGCTGTTTGTTTTACTAAAAAAAGAAACACAACACTATGCCAAAAATCTTTTATCTTTCTTGGTCCACATCTTTAATAATAAACTTAATAAACAACTCAACTTGTATCCATAAATAAATATCACATAAAAAAGAAAATCATGACATACCTAAAGAAACTAAATTACGAAGATACTGAGCGGATTCTGGTACTTCCTAAGTAAATTAAATAACAAGATCCTTCACTGATTCAATAACTCTATTTCACATACACTAACAAAACACTCCATTATGCACACGCAATCACATAAATACATATACCCAAATGTCCATTCACACATTTGTTTTCACAGCACATCTTAGAATGTAATCTATAATATAAAAATGAATCGCAAAATGTGTTGGTAAGCGCATAACTCAACAACGCCTGGACCGATTTGGCCCATTCTTTTTTTATAATGTTCGTTGAAGTCCAAGGATGGTTCTTACGGCGAGAAAAAATCGAATAATTGTCGGGAAAACCCTAAAAACAGCCCTTTTCTTTTTCACATACAAACGTTTTCTAACTAAAACGTAGAATCAATTTGATCTTTATTGCTATTATTACTTTTTATTAAAATTACTTACTTTTAAATGCTTATAGTATTTTATTTAATTATTTTTAATTCACACCGAATTATTACCGGGGTGACAGTTCTGTTAAGGACAATTTTTGCAAAGAATATAAAAAAGGTAGGAACAAAACACTGCCATATTACAAATTTTTCTGACAGGACGAAGTCTGTCGGGTCAGCTAGTTAATAATAAATTACTGTGTGATAAACTAAATGTAGTAATATTGTCTTTCTGTCTACTACAGTACCTATTATGTTTATTATACAACGACTATTATCCGCGGGAGGGCCCTGGTGACCTGTACTACAGGTTTTTTACAAACCCCCTCTAGGCACCAGTCTCTCACAAAGATATGGGTCAGTATAATACACAGACATCTGAATATACAATTAGACTGGACAAGCAAGTTTATAGGCAGTCCCAGTGTCGCAATTTCTTTTCGGTTCTTACCTGTGAAAAGTTATTATATTTCTTGGTAAATTTACTGATTCATTGCGATGATGGCATGTTACAATTGCACAGGATGGCATTTTGGAAAAAAACGGTAATTTCTTCTTATATTCGTGCGTGTTGACTCGTTTCACAGAGCGTAAACTGGCAGCCAGTGTATGCTCGTTGAGCTTACATTTGTCGCACTTTAAACCCGGCTTGCCCCATCTCCTGTATTGGGAAATCTGTGGTATAATAAGTTTTTTCTGTAACTTATGAGACCTATTTTTTGTGGAGAGAATAAATAAACGATTATTATTATTTATTATTATTATTTCATATTTCATCAGCATAATGATACTTCATCGATAACATACTGTATTTTGTTTATCGTCGACTCGACACAAGTCACGTTGCTCATTGTTTTTCGACCGAATTCAGTAGTACTTATCAACTAAGTAGTTTTAGAGTTCTATGCGTACGTTTCATATTTAAGCAAAACTAAGTTAGAAATAAGAGCGTCGGTGGCTCATTAGTTTGGACTGTTGCCTTCCGACCTGGAGGGTGCAGGTTCAAATTCCGCCACGTTCCAATTTGTTTACGAATTTTCGAAATTATGTGTACGTTTATCCGACGCTCTTACAGTGAAGGAATATATCGTGAGGAAATCTGCGCACGCCCGCGCGCAAATAATGGCTTGTGCACGCCTACGAAGAGATCCAAATGCCTAAGGACTAAGGCCTATACATCCTTTACGGAAGGGCTCGTGTCCCTCGGTGGGGACGTTTAATGAGCAAAATATGTATTTCTAACATCTCATAATGTTAGAAATACATATTTTGCTGGCGTTTCTCAGTGTCAAATCTTCACTGCAGTTCCAACAATGTATATTATAGGGTAATGTGGAATCATAGCTAGCTTAGTTCTCCTGGGGACCCTATTCAACCCCAGTAGCTGTTAAAGGCTTAAAGATGTTTTAATCTTGGAACTATAACACACTACAAATTGATAATTTTCCTAGGCGATTTATAGTGTAGAAACACTAGACATAAAATGTAGTTTATAAGTTCGAAAGTTTATAAATCGCCTAGGAAAATTATCAATTTGCGGTTTTTTTTCCGGTGACATATAGACACTATTACGAATTAATATGAACAAGAATGTATTTTTAAAATTTACTTTTTACTTCTTAGATCATCATCATCTCAGCGATTTTCCCGGTTACTTTTTATTTCTTAGATAAAAGAAGACAAACACATTTGCGCATAGGTATAAGACCATTTTGTTCCAATATAAAAAATAGCTTGGATCACGTTTTATCATTTAATTTCGTTGTTGGTAAACACAACGCTGGCATCGATCCAAATTCTTGGCCCTAAATTTTTGCTGAACGACATTTGAAATTCGTCTTGTTTGTAGGAATGTTTGGCATAAAAATATCTCTTTGTGTTATTTTTTTAATACGAAAAAGGGGACCCTTTTTCACCCATTCTCTTCGTATCGATTATCTTAATGTTGTTGGTTTTACACCATTGAACCACCGGCGCCAATTGAAGCCGGTACTGACGGCTTAAAGTGCTCCCCGAGGCAAATCTCATACAAACTGGGATACATCGCACAAGGTAATTTTCATTATTTAGTATCCTCAGGTTTTGAACCTACGACACACAGTTATCTAAACTCGAAGCTCAACAGTGTATATTTTTTTATATTGATACGGTGAATATCTACTCACTTCTTTTCCGTTTGTAATGCCTTTCATATGTGTTTGTATATTACTTATATTAGTCGTAAGCAAATAGAATACTTAGTTAAATAAATAAGCCACACTCGATTATTCTACAGTGTTTGACCATTGAGAAATATTTCAATTTGAAACATTCAAGAATAATAGAGTTTACCATAAACAAATTTATTTATGCAGCTTATATGAATAGGAATTATGTAAATATATAAGCGACTGCCTGAAGTGTTATTTCTTGGTTTCAAGTTATTTTTAGCCTTTAAATTGTTTTCATTGGGAAGTAGCGCCCTTTTTGCTAACTTTCGTTTATGCGGATTCCTTGTACAGGAGTAGGAGTATTGTGCCGGTGTATTTCCTCCTATTATTGTTTTCATATCCAAAGATAGATTTGTAAACATATTTTAGACGGGCAAACAATGAAACTTGTTAAAATCTTTCAGTTAAATATATTAAATGACAACGTTTAAGACTCTGCAGATATTTATTATGGGCCTATCCAAGATTTTCTAAAGGTTTGGTATCATCATCAGCTCATTAAACATCCCCACCGAGGGGCACGAGCCTACCCGTATAGGGTGATTAGGCCTTAGTCGTCCACGCGGGCCAAGTGCGGATTGGACGACTTCACACACACTTCGAAATCTTCGCAGGTGTGCATGAAGGTTTCCTCACGATGTTTTCCTTCACCGTGAGAGCGTCGGATAACGTACATATATTTTCGAAAATTCGAAAACACATTGGTACGTGTCGGGATTTGAACCTCAGCCCTCCCGGTAGGAAGGCGACAGTCCACACCATTGAGCCACAGATGCTCTTGTAAGTATTGTAGTAATTGTAAGTATTAATTGATCTTCGCTTAACTTGATATAATTTTGTGTAGGTATAACGTCAAACACATTATTCACTTTGACATTAGGTTGTTTTGGAATATTCTATTAAGATAGGTTCTTCTAAGAAAGCATTAATTTATCTGAACCTATGTTCAATCTAAACCACAGATTTCCCAATACAGGAGATGGGACAAGCCGCGTTTTTAAGTGCGACAAATGTAAGCTCAACGAGCATACACTGGCTGCCAGTTTACGCTCTGTGAGACGAGTCAAGACGCACGAATATTAGAAGAAATTACCGTATTTTCCCAAAATGCCACCCTGTGCAATTGTAACATGCATCATCGCAATGAATCAGTAAATTTACCAAGAAAAATAATAACTTTTCACAGGTAAGAACCGAAAAGAAATTGCGACACTAGGACTGCCTATAAACTTGCGGCTTGTCCAGTCTCATTGTATATTCGGATGTCTGTGATTTAAACATATGTTTAGATAAAGTAATGCTATCAGTAAACTAAGAAGCAAACGAAGTCTGTTTTGTAAATTTACTTGATAATCATGTTACTTCGTAGCCATGACCTTCGAGGTATTAATTCAACTCAAATACAAAAAGCGCCCTTAAGATCTAATTGTCATATCCAGCACGATCTTTATAATATTTTTATATCAATCATCTATTAACACATCGTGAAATCGAGTTACATTACTAAGTTATTACTAATTTGACATTATTTAATTCGCTCATAAAAGTTTGAGACACATAATTTCAAAGTCAAGATCAAGGTTAAGTAAAAGTATAATTAGTGACGTGAAGTCCCATGGTCCGTGGTGTTTTCCGCCGCGTATTCATCGTTACGTCACGAGGCGAGTTTGCGCAAGCCACCCGTGGTAGGCAACGTGACGCGCTGCGCCGACCAGCACGTGGCCCGCCATGCTGTCGGCTAGGGTTGCCAATGTTGCCATATTTGAACCAATTTCCGCAAAAAGGATATACTGTTGAGTCTAGTGTTTTTAGTATTTTTTTAGCATTGTCACTTCTTGTAATAAGATAAATAAATATCCACTGACATTCACACAGCGCCATCTAGACCCAAGTTAAGCTTGTAGCGTGGGTAATAAACAACGGATATTTTTTTGTAATTATATATAGAAAATACATACATATTATACATAAAAAAACATAGAAAACACCCACAACATCTAAATCGTTAAAGAAGGTGTTCACCTATACTAAAAAGTGCTAGATCTAGCTACAAAAGGGCTAAGGTGGCGGATATATCTTGTTAATATTTGCGGTTGTCCTTGACCTACCACAACAAGTCGATATAACAAGGAAGTATCAAGCGAAAATTAAATGAAATATTTCTCAAGTAATGGCAACCCTAAATGGGACAGTCAGGACACGACCGCACCGATAAACAAGGGCTATTTATCGCTGCAAGGGTGACTCAACGATTATTCTAGACGTAGTCTTTCCGAATCGCAACGTAACTTGTTATGGGTCTAAAACGTTAACGGTTGGTAAACGTTTCGATAACGTCGGTAAGACATAGTCTTCTTGCTGGCATAGAAACGACATTATTGATTATCTATAATAGCGTGTACGGAGTTAAAATTACTCGACCCCACGGCATCATGGGCCACCTCAATGATAGTGAGGAGTTTTGTAATAATCTCCAAGCTTGGCAGATAACAGTCCGGCTTGGGTTTAGGTAGCAGTAGATAGGTAAATTATGCTTTAATGTACAATCATCATCATCATTTCAGCCACATAATATCCACTGCTGAACATAGGCCTCCCCAATAACTTCCACGCCGACCTGTCGGAAGCTGTCACAATAATGTACAATTCCACAGCAAAAACAATTTCATCATCATCATCATAAACGTTCCACCGAGGAGCACGAGCCTACCCGTATAGGGTGATTAGGCCTTAGTCGTCCACGCAGACCCAGTGCGGATTGGACTTCACACACAACCATCGACTTTCTTCGCAGGCGTGCATGAATGTTTCCTCACGATGTTTTCCTTCACCGTAAAAGCGTCGGATAATGTGTTTTCGATTTTCGAAAAAATCGTAAACACATTGGTACGTGTCGGGATTTGAACCTCAGCTCTCAGGCTTTTGAATATAATACCTAAATCCTCAAGGGTTTCCTTCTATTAAAGCTGATTTTAAGCTAACTATACATATAATTTAATTATGAGTATCTTTTTTAATTTTGAAATAAACAAATAAAAAAAAATAGGATGAGCGTAGCGCGCTAATTAAATCTATGCGATGACTTATTTCGACACCATTGAATAATTCATAATGCTCAAAGGTTTTCCATTTAAAACAGACATAACTATTTTTAGCTTAAAAATTACATCAAACAAAAAAACGTGATTGTGAACTTACGAGTTAGTTAGAAGACAGCACAAAAATTGCTGAATTCAGAAGTCTTACAGAGACACATTTAAAATAATAAATCATAACAAAGGTTACTCTTGTAAATGTTATTTATTTTTAGCTGATGTCTATCTACTTCCAGCATTTAACGTGATAAATGTACTGAAGTATAAATACATACATTTAATAAATACACAACACAATTGTTCCCTGGAATTTTCTACCGCACGTGTTACTCTGTGACAGGTGTAAGGATTATAGAAACGGGGTATTAATAATTACAAATTATTGTTTCAGTTGGCATCTATTTTTAACTTGTTTGTTGGTGATACGAACGTGTTTATTGAAATATTTCTATAAGTAACATTAATGTTAAGTGAATCCAACTAAATACATACTTTAACAACCCCTGGCAGTTCTCTACTTGACTACAACTGTATTATATTATCTGTGCTACGACGTACGTCATCGATAGTAGAGTTTGGCAGGGGGGTAGAGAATGTAACACCTTTTTATTCGAATTTGTATAAAGTAGCACCTAAGTATAAAGTCTTGGTGTATGTAAAGAGGGAACACTGCTTCCTTCTGAAGCTTTAGTGTCTAAGCTTACGGCAACCGCTGAAAAATGTGGGTGGTGACAATTGTATTAAATTTAAAATAATATAAATTTACTATTCAGCCATCGTGTTACCAGAAATTTGTACCTATTATTAGATGATAGAGTTGCAGAAAAAAGCCGGACATAGTAAGCCTTTTGTCACCTGCCCAGCTTTCAAGTATCCAGCCTTTTGACCCAAATCTTAGGCTAATCGGTTCTGTTCTGCCTGGTGGTTCTCTTTGCTTTCCCTCGACATTCATCATTACCTCCTTAACAATTCATGAAGATATTTTTTTGGCCTATCTACCAAGGAAGTAAGCAAGAAAAATCCTATCGTTCTTCTAACTACCTTACTTCTTTTTCGTGTTCTTTATCCTGAGGTTCCCTGGAAGAGATCGCTCGTAGTGATAAGGCCGCCTTTGCTTATTGCATTAGTATTTATTTGTATTTACTTCAAATTGATTGTAAGCAATAAAGAGTCCATCCATCTATTAGCGATTCAGCGATCTGCCGTCACATGTAATATAACTACGAGTAACTGTTTTTGTTGTTGTATGTATATATTGTATATTAAAGGAAGTATATAGTACGGTTATATTCTATTGTTTTGGATATGTTATTTCTTCGGTAAGGCCAGTGTACCTCAAGGCAAACTGGCACAGGTTCTCACGTGTTTAAGCACGTTCAATGGACTGTTTATACATACTGTTTGCGTGGGTTCAGATATTTTCACTTTTAATTTGTAACTTTTAAATTTCATGATTCATTTATGTTTTGGAAACAGCAGTTGTCAGAAAAAAATAACGGTGGCCTTTACAGCTTCACTGAGCAAGTTTTGAGCGCAGATGGCTCTCGGCCCAATGATATTCCGTATATATAAAGGTAGATACGCCATCCGTGCCTCAAAAAACGAACCGCCGAAGAGAGTACAGTTTGTACTCTTTTGTTTAGGTAAATGTGTTCGAAATTCGAAATATGTGTATGTGTGCTGTCACTGCATTTGGAACACTTTTTTCGATTGTGAGCATATCACGAATCCATACTTTTTTACATCATTGTCTCGGCCTCGAACATTTATTCAACGAGCCGAAGGCCGAAAACTCGGCTTAGAGTTGCGGCGATGGCTAGGTAACTGGTAAAGTTTGAGGTAGAAAAGCGGTCCGCACACGCGGTTACGTGGAGGACTGAGGGCATTTTTTTGCTTCTTAATCCGAAACAAGCTTTGGATCGAGTCTTTGTAAGACGTCATAACGTCAAATCTGAAAATCACTGAGAGAACCTAAGCGTATCTCACTCCATTTGGATCCTAAGTGTCTTTTTACTACATAGTATATTATATGACCCTTCTTCGGTAATAGCGTAAAAACACAGACATCCGAATATACAATTAGACTGGACAAGCCGCCAAGTTTATAGGCAGTCCCAGTGTCGCATTTCTTTTCAGTTCTTACATGTGAAAAGTTATAATATTTCTTGGTAATTACATTCATTGCGATGATGGCATGTTCATTGCACAGGATGGCATTTTGGAAAAAAACGGTAATTTCTTCTAATATTCGTGCGTCTTGACCCGTCTCACAGAGCGTAAACTGGCAGCAGTGTATGCTCGTTGAGCTTACATTTGTCGCACTTAAAAATGCGGCTTGCCCCATCTCCTGTATTGGGAAATCTGTGGATAAAAACAGTCTATCTTTTTCTCAATATCCCTATGTATGCTTATATCTTTAAAACTACGCAACGGATTTTGATGCCATCTTTTTGATAGCTAGAGAAGTGATTCAAGAGGAATATTTATGTGTCTAATAACATCCATTAAATAGTGGAGAAATACTGTTATTTTTGAGGTTTCTTATGTGTAAATAATTTTATTTTTTCCGCTTACACATTGCAAGCGCAGGCTGAGCCCTACGTAATTTATCAAAATTATGTTTTTATGTTCATACAAGGTTCACAGATTTCTGTAGTGTATTTAGATCAGCATTGCACCCGTGCGAAGCCGTGGCGGGTCGTTTGGTAATTTATAAATCGAACCGGAAATAAGTGTCATGTTTTCAGCTACGCAAGTTGTCGACATACTTGCGAATATGTATATTGCCCGCTAGTTCAGGGTAAAAAGCATTGCTCAGACATCCTTATTTAAAAAAAAGTTTATTTGTAAAATTTTCTTTCCAAATATGTTCTAAGTCTTCTAGGCGAATAGCCACAGATTTAAGAATATGAAATCTGTGTGAATAGTCATTGTACTCCCACTCAGCCTAGGTCCAATTCACTATGTTCTTAAGCCATTTTCTCAAACAAAATATTTAGACCATCTGCAGGCATAAGCAGTAGGAAGTCAGTTAAATCTTTAAAAAAACTCATATATTTTAACCCTTTGACTACCAGTAACGCCTTTAGGCGGCAGACCTCCAGACACAATAGATTGTGTATTGTGTATGCTTTCTTGGCGTTTAATGGATTAAAGAAAGCGCAAATGATGGTTGAATTGTTTGGACGTCTTAAGACTCCAATTGTCTTTTATTCGAAATAGGCCTTTAAAAATATGATAAAACAGCAACGAGAAAATTCACGTATAAAATACGCCCACTTATTATTTAAGTAGGTAATAATGATGAATTAATCATATAGTTTTTTCATAATTTATATTTGTACGAATATAAAACATAAAAAAAAAATTCACATTGCAGGATGTTGCCGTAAAAGTCTTTACAAAGTGCAGTGATAATACTTAAATAATTATATTATTTAAGATTTTGTTCTTGTGGTTGTTTATTTAAGGTCAATAACATGAATAGAGTTTTATGAACTTAGTTGTGTCTGTTCTTGAAACTTTTCCGTTGAACATAAACTGTTACAATGTAAACAAAATTACTACCAATATAGGTGGTGCAATTCCTTATCTCGTGCTCCGTCTGCCTATTGACAATGTATCTTATGACTCGCACATAAGATTGCGTTTCCATCGCAATGCTTCTATTGGATTTTATTATTGTAACACGTGACACTAACACATCTGTATAGCTATGTCACGTTTGCATCGATGGACAGACAGTTGATTTTCTAATGTTTTGATTGTGTACTCTGTATATTGGTGCATAAAGCTCAATTTGCCAGATGAAGATATCAATACAATTTATACAACCTACGCATGGCTATTTCACTGTGTTTTTTATTTTAGTAGAGGTGTCATTCCAGTAAAATTCAACAACGTGCCGATCGGTGCTCCAGGCAAGTTATTTTCAATAGTACTCGTCTATAAATTTAAGGACGTATTTATTTTTAGCGAGTATTCTTAATTTGACCAGGTGTGATTGCTACAAATTCAACTCATCGGCCTTGATGATTCTAAATTAACCTTATGAATAAGAGCTTCAGTGAAATTCCTCTGTTCGAAGTTAAATTTATTGAATTTCTTGTTTATAATAATATGATGTATCTCACTGGGCAAACACTATTGAATTTTACATTTTTTTTTCATGTTTTTAGTAAGACTGCTTAGCTTTACTGCTTCACAAGAGCTAAGGTTTAATACTCTTAGTATTCCACCACGGTTCGATGATAAAATTAAACAATGACAATATTATTAAATATACTTTATGATATGATTGCCACGGTATTATAATTTTTAATACAAACATTCACGCCTTATTGTTTTGAAATCTGATTACTTTCATTATAATTTAAATCCAATTTTTAAAGTGCTTTAGAGCCTATTTATTGAATTGATTTTCTATTTACCACTTGATTTTTTTTTATTCTGAGTAGAACACAAAAACAGTTGTCTTCATAAAGTTATGAACTTCAATTTTTGGTTATTATCAAATAAGTACCTATCGTGAAAGTTATAAGTCAACATAAAATCCTTACGAGTTTCAATTTCAGTAGGCTATGAAATATGAGAAGGATTGTCCGATATTTATTTTTAAAAAACATGTACGTGTATGCTAGGCTGCATATACATAACAAACTATATACTGAAGTACACAGGGCTACAGTCCTATATACAAGGTGGCATACATTGCCAGCATATAACAAGTAAACGCAAGGTTACACTAGTTACAGCATTGCGCTATAGAGCTAAATAGCATCTAGTTCTCGATGTGCGAGTCGTTAGCCGGCGCGCACGTGAGCTGCGCGAGCGCACGTGTCCGTTACGTCACGACGGAACATCACGCCCGGGCAAAGTAGAGAGCGAGAAGTAGGTTTACAGAGGTTTGACGTGGTATTGCCTATATTGACCGACGACTTGCGAAAGGTCGCTAGTGGAGGCTGGATGAGGAAAGCGGAGGACCGGGATATCTGGCGCAAAATGGCGGAGTCCAGCAGTGGACTGCGGTAGATTGAAGAGTGAGAGAGAGATTGCCTATATATTGAACACTTTTTACTAGGTGGTAGACTCAATACTGAGTTTCGATAGTTTTGTGAGCATATCACGAATGCATACTTTTTTACATCATTGACCATTAAAATACATAATCGATAAACCGCCCACGAGTTTAGTTCCAAGAAAAATGGCGAGGAGGCAATCCCTTGTCAAATTAAATAAAACAGAACATCGTCGATAAAGGAAAATGAATTATCCAGAGCCCGTGGTCCTGGAAAAAAAGTATAATACAACTTCACCCTTGCCTTATTTATATAAATTAGCTTTTCCTTCCTGTGGATTTTATCCAGTCCACGCGTTTCTACATTCACCACACAAAGTTTGCAAATGCAATTGGTCTGCACTCCCACACCATATGACTCAGCGGCTTTGACTACAGACGACTGCAGGCACGAATAGGTGACACATTATAGGCTTGAAAATTATTTAAAAAGCAAATGAAACATAATATGATTCTCTATACTTTCTAGTCTTAATGCAATTGGCACTCCCACACATTTTGACTCAAGCTGCTATTGACTATCAAACAGACCTGCAGTCACGAATATGTGGTATACACACTATAAGAAAAAAATCATTTATAAAGCAAATGAAACATAATATGATTCTCTATACTCGCAATATTCATGTGAAATTTGAAATTATTCTTTCTGGTCAATGCCTAGGTAATGAAATTAAAATTATCATACGTAAATTAATTCCAATCATTATCGACAGGATCCCAAGCATTAGATAAGGTTTCTTCATCAGTACTCATATCGTTATTTATGAATGTGAACAAGGGATGTAGACGTAGTTGTACCAAAATACAAGGGGTTACCAACCGAACAAACGTGAAAATTGCTGAATATCTATAAAAAGTACATTTTTTTAATTATTTGGAGATTAATATGAAAGCAAGATTTTTTTCATGTTTATAATAGCAGAAAATATTTTACTGTTTGTTAATGTCTGAAAAATTGACCAAGTGCGAGTCAGACTCGCCCTTGTGGAGGGTTTCGCAGAATCAAGTATTTTTTAAAATTTTACCTATTCCATATTTTTGAAGTGTCTCTCGCGGAATCTATTCCATATAAAAAAATATATTTAAAACCTTATCATTATTCAGACTTACACATGACCTACAAACGCTGGTTTCGATGAAAAATATTTTTTGATTTTAGTTCAATGGGTACCTCAAATATTTTTTTTAAGTTTCTTGTCAAACCTTATAGCGGTGTACAGAATACATATACTCATAAAGTTTAATTAGTAGTAGTAATATTTGTGGGGAAAAAAAGGTGTGACATACGGACATGACGAATCCAAAGGGTTCTGTTTTTTGCCATTTGGCTACGGAAGCCTAAAAGGATCTGTGTGTAAAATGGAATGAGAACGTAGTTTCAAACTATGTAAGCATTACGTTCTTACGAATATCCAGTGTATTTTACTCATTTTTTTTTCTTCTATATTTTTTCTTCCCGCCTGTTTTTTTTTGTCCAAGACTGCGTTGCGTTTTGATTAAAATCACAGATGAGTATTACTAATAATATATCTATTTGTGTCCTATAATCGTTGCGCTTCGAAGAACAAGCGGTCGTCCTCTCGCTTGGCTGGACGAGATCTTGCACGTGCTAGCTAACCGACCTTGCCTTATCGACGTAATACATACACAATGGCTAGATTATATGACACTAATTAAAAGTACATATTAAGTAAAATGTAATAATAATGTAGTGGCTAGTCACTGGACTAGGACAAATAAATGTGAATAATAAAAAAATATTGCCGATGCGAAAGAGACAGATTGCAATAAAAAAGGAAAACAAAAAAAAAAAAAAATATGAACAGCTATGGTATTTTTATACAACTACTAGCCACGTAGCCGTGTTAGACGCATAATCTAGGGATATCTATACTTATTGAGGAATTGTATACATTTTGAGTAGTTTTAATTTACTATGGGCGTAGGTGAAAACCTGGTGAAGATGTGAGGATTTTTTCTTTGTTATTATTTTTTCTTTTTTATGTCTGTATGCCATATTTATGTCTTACAGATGGCTAATTGTGTGTTTATGGCTTAAATAAACAATTTACTAACTAGATGCACTGTCTCATTTAAAAGTCTGCCTATCTGTCTGTCTGCGGCAAAATTTTCGTTTATAATCACGTCGCTCGCTACATGTCATAATTAATTGATGACATAATAGTGTGCTCGTGCTTTTGATGTTATACTATTTCTATGACACGTTTAATTTAAAATTGAAATAATTAAACGTTCTAAATATAACAATAAGTATAGGTATATGTGTTGGGGCTCGGTCATTGTTTGGTCGACGTTTCTTTGTGATTGTTCACCTAGTTTATTGTTGATCTAAGGTCTATGGTAAAATGTGACTTCTATCTATCTATTCAACCTATCGCAGTCCACTGCTGGACATAGGCGTCCCCAATTTTGCGCCAGATATCCCGGTCCTCCGCTTTTCTCCTACAGCCTCCACCAGCGACCTTTCGCAAGTCGTCGGTCCATCGGGCCGGAGGGCGTCCTACGCTACGCTTGCCGACAATGTGACTTATTCATTGTTAAACAACGAGTTTGCTTCATAGATAAAATGCCTTCAAAACCCGTGTCATACAGTATTGATTTCAATTGTTAGGTATTTACTGTGTATCCTTGAAAACCGTTGAAAACAGTTATTTTGCAATGTCAACATTTTGCTTTATAATGTAAATACACTCTTTGGTATTCACGTTGCATTACACTGTAGGTATTTACTTTATTGTAGATACCTACGATATGTAGGTTTCAAACCAAATTAGGGGTTGGTTTACCATAATTTTCACATTGTAAAGGGTTGTAGACTAAAGTAAAAACTTTGGTCTGGAGGGCGCATGTTCAAATCTCGCCATGTAGTGTTTCCGAAATCATCATATGTTCGTTAACCGACACTTATACGGTAGAAGGAAAACATTGTAAGGAAACCTGTCGACGCCTTCGAGGAGATTCAAAGGTTGTGCGTGGAGTCGGCTAATCCGCACTGGGCCCCGGGGTACGGGTAGGCTAGTGCCCCGCGGTGGGGATGTACAAGGAACTGTGATGATGAACTAAATAAAAACGCTACTATCGCACCTTCAGCCTGGAACACACATTCTTTTATTTATTCATATTCGTTAGAAGACCTATGACGGAAACAGAAAGGAAAATCTATTGTTTGCGGGAACAGTTACATCGGTGAGTCTTTGAGCGTGCCCTTGCTGGGTTCATGCGTTATATACCTACTTGAAATAATAAATAAGACTCCTTTAACCACGTGTTGTAATGAATAAATAAATATCACATTCCTGTTTAAAATATGAATAGGCCGTGAGACACAATCCCGCGGAAAGCACGTAGTGAGTTTCGGTTTGATTAGGACTTAGTGGGCGGCATCGATTTATTGTGAATAAACATAAGTGCCAGATATTGTCCCTTGAAACAGAAGTGTTATAGCCCTTTTGGGTTTCATGATAAGTGCACTAGTGAAATTACCGAGTATACGAGACCTAACATCTGTTGTTTCGAGTGTCGGGCGCAGTGCGGCATTGACGAAGAATAATAACTGTCTATCAGTTGTTGGTCTCCTTCATTGCCGCTCTGTTATCGTTAAGCGTATCACTTACCATCAGGTGAGTGTCTTGACTGTATTGTACACTTTTAACATAAAAAAGAGGTGAACAGACACACAATAGATAAATTTTGAGCAAATACACCTGTTTCCACGAGAAGGAAAAAAAAATATATAAAATAAATAAACTACTTACTTATTTTGGGTACCCACAGACTTAAGTTTTATATAAATTCAAATACATTTTTAATATTGTCCATAACTAGTATCTAAATTCGTTATAAGTGTATCAAGTGTTACGAAACAATATGTCTCTGCTGTTAACCGTACCGTACACAATGTTTAAATATAAGTATACTATGTATTCTCTTTTAAGTGAATTGTATTCTTTTAGAGAAATAAATATCTTATACCGTAAGGAAATTGTGAAATTGAATGAGGGAAAAAACAGCGATTAGCATTCCGTATCGAAGCAAAGATCGGTGCTACGAGCAAGATTTATAAACTTAAATAAATGTGATTTCTAAAAAAAAAAATGGCGACAGGTCACAGGTACAACATGCGACCCAAGGATGCCCTCAAATTGAAGGGCAAAATTTACAAAACCGTCATACGGTCTGTAGTCATGTATGGATCTGAGTGTTGGGCTGATAAGGAGAACGATGAAAGACGATTGCATGCAAACGAAATGAGAATGTTGAGATGGATGTGTGGTGACACGAGAATGGATAGGATACGAAATGAGTATGTAAGAGGAACCTTGAAAGTAGCACCAGTGACTGAAAAGTTGAGAGGAAATCGAGGAGGGATGAATAGCACGTAACAAAGCGAGTGTTGAATCTGAATGTGGATGGATGCGTAAACAGAGGAAAGCCAAAGAAAAGATGGATGGATTGTGTAAAGATGGATATGAGTGTGAAGGGGGTTTGTGTGGATGACACAGCTGATAGAGAGGAGTGGAAGAAAAAGATATACTGCGCCGACCCCAAGTAATGGGATAAGGGCAGGAGAATGATGATGAAATGTGATTTCTAAATAGCTTAGGTATTGTTTATTGAGAGCGTCGGTGGAGGGCTGAGGTTCAAATCCCGACACGTACCAATGTATTTTCGAATTCTTGAAAATATATGTACGTTATCCGACGCTCTTACGGTGAAGGAAAACATCATGAGGAAACCTTCATGCACGCCTGCGAAGAGATTCGAAGGTTGTGTGTGAAGTCGTCCAATCCGCACTGGGCCCGCGTGGACGACTAAGGCCTAATCACCCTATACGGGTAGGCTCGTGCCCCCTCGGTGGGGACGTTTAATGAGCTGATGATGATGATGATTGTTTATTTGAGTTAAGATTTTGTTCCATCACGTGTTTCCTAACAAGGAAATGTTTTACTTAACTTTTAAGGTTTTAAGCTGATCTCGCTGCTTCTTCAGTGCCAAATAATACAAATAGTCAAAGGGTCAAGTATAAGTTTTAGAAGTTCTGTACAACATGAAGTTAAATGTTTTGCAGTGAAACTGTATACTGGAGACTTGACAACTTGACGTTACAAGTAAGCAACTGCTAGAGTACTTAACTCTAGGTCCGCTTGATTGTAAACAATGTACATTCAAAATATATATGCCAGCACTCCTGTTAGCGTTTTGAGGTATTTCGAACTAAAATTATTAAGAATCTTAATAAAATTAAAGAACTATAAACTTCACTGAATTCTTGACTTTTTATTAAATTATTCTATTAAATATTAATAAAATTGAAGTGTCTGTTGGTAATTTTGAAAAATATTTTTTTTCATTTCTATGAATATATATAGTATACAGTACATATTATGCCAAAATAACTTTTTTTTTATTTTTGTCTGTCTGTTTGTTCCGGGTAATCTCTGAGATGGCTGGATGCAGGCAGCTGATGTAATAAGGAAAACCATAGGCTACTTTTATTCTAGACAATACTTTTATATATATATATATATATATGTGTTTATATGAGTATGTATGATGTATATGTGTATGTATGTGTGTGTATATATATATATATATAATGAATATCTATATGTTTATCTACTTGTGACCTGTGTAACTGCTTTTTTTATATAAAATTTCCTATATTTAATGATAAGTGTAATTTTTGTGTCTATCAAAAATATTTTTTCTTTCTTTCTTTTAAATTTGGAAAAATAAAGCAATGTCGTACCGCGCGTCGCGTGACTTTACGAAGCGATTTAGGTTATGTTTTACCGCGGTTTTATATACATGAAGAATAACCATTACCTAACGAGCCGCTGTCTCTTCACAGTATTACTATAATGATAGCTCACGCCGATTAATCGTACATCCTATGACGTTCACATTACGCCGCAATGACGTCACGCTGCACGTTGCACTCCAGGTATTCCGAAGTTTTCTTTTTCTAACCGACTATTTATTGCCGGAGCAAGAACTAAATTCGATGTGGGAGAGATATGTTTTGCGAGGCCCCCTGGTGGATGACAAAAGATGACGGACTTTTAAACAAGAAAAAATTTTTCAACTTAAAGTGCATAAACATGTGAAATGAAACAATATATATATATATCTTAAACTTTTTTATGCTTACTATGAAATCAAAGTTATAAAATGATAATTTGCTTTACCCATAAAGGGTCTATATGTTCGTTATTTGTAAGACCTTCAACTAGCAACACAGGTGCAATAAAAATTGAAATTGTCACCCCGGTCCTCCGCTTTCCACATCCAGTTTCCATCAGCGACCTTTCGCAAGTCAGTCCATCGCATCGGGCCGGACTGGACTGGAATATTCGGTAGTTTCCCCGATGAGTAACTCACTAAAGCCGATGCACATTATCCATATTAGGTGACTGTATGTCGTCCGACCAAGACACGTGCTTTGAGGTAGGGAGACCAGTAGTAAGAGTGTATTATGGACTGTCTGAAAATATTTCACTGTTTTATTTCTATATACATAAGGTCTACAGAACATGATATAAGGTAGTAGGAAGACTTACTTTTTGCTATTTGATTTAAAAATAAAACCAACAGCATTTTATTGTGCATTTAAACAAAACTGTTAACGTAAACAGTAGCCAAAAGTTTTCACTAACTAAATAATACACTTTGTCGCTTAAAAATTAAGTATAACTCATAAATTAAGATTATTACGGATCTTTTTTTTCTAAGCGACTACTGCTATTGGCCGCAGATAGCCTTTAACAGCTTCATTGGCCAAAACATTACGGATTGTCAGTGGTCACCATTCAAGACGAGTTCGCCAAAGCCTCTTCAGCTGCCTATCAATGCCCACGCGAAGGTCTCATAAGATGTATGCCGGGACATATTTATCCATGAGCCCTTACATCCCTAAGAGTCTTGTTTTATTCATAAATCTTCTACCTTTTACTGTATAATATTGCATTAGATATCTCCTATTATATGAATAACAGATATCAACGAGTATGTCATCTATTCAAAAATCCAAGGGATTTTTGTAGAATATAGCTATCGACATCGTTTAAGTATATACGTACCTACATGATGGTTTTATTCCTATGATGAGTTTAATGTTGTCTGTCATTAGTAGATAATCATAACGCCATGAGAACAGCACTGCATTCACTTATCAAGGTTTGGTGTCAAGGTACAGAACAATGCACGTTTGTGTTATGTTAACACGTTAATATATACATTTATCGTGCTTTGTTTATATCTAAAATTGTATCCAATAATAAAAATGGAATAACGTAGAGAACTTTAATAAATTCTCGATAAAAATCCGTGATAAGTCTTCAAGTGGACCTGGAATTGACTCCACAACTCATTCATTTCAATCAGGTAGGTCCAGCAGGAACGTTTAGCAAAAAATTTTGAAAAGTAATGAGGGTCGCAGTTAAACCAATGAAATACTTATGAAAAATCGGGCAATATAGTCAATAAAAAAAAATGTGATTGTATTTTATCGTTGTGCACAAAAATGTTATAAAATCAAAATAACAAACGTACGCCTACTACTTGAACTAAATGACATGACAATGGAAAAGTTTAATCGTCATACACATTTATTGAATGCAGTAACAAAAAAAAAGATAAAAGAGAACAAATGCGGTTCTTAGTTGATAATAAATGATATCACTTCGAGTGAACGTTTGATAACAACATTACTCACGTGACAAAAACACGCGAGTCAAATATCACGTGAAATAGATGAAACAGCTTATAATTAATTAACGCTTGATAATGTTCGCGTAATTATTATGGCAAAAGAAGCCATTAAACAAATTTAACTAACACCAATTTTCAGGTGGGCATTAAATCGCGTTGAATATTTGTCTAATAGTAGATTAGGTATACATACATTTGCTACCCTTTTTAGAAACACGTGGCTGTACGGTCGTCACAAAAAACAAACGTGATAAATATGTTTATTTTTATCATACAGCATACAAAATTTAGTCGGCGTTATTGTATATTGATTTTAAGTACCTACCAAGCGTCATAAATGCAGTGTTTTCCTTGCCACGTTTTAACATTTAACATAAATACATAATGGAAACGTCTCCACGCACCCGGACGTGTGGATACTGTCACCAGTAGATTATTCAGTAGCGTGAGGAGCGGACGACATTGTGTGCGGAACAAGTGAGGTATCGTCACGCGCTAAATTTGCCTTATCCAATAAGTGATTGTGATACATCCATGTTACCTGGATCTCGACATGAATGTGCTTCTAACACCTTCCACGTTCAAGGTCTCCATCGACGACATGTTGGTACCATTGCGATCGTGAGTTTATAAACTTTTTTTTAATGTGACGCGATTAATGTTTTGTTTGTTTTTAAGTCGTTTTCGATCATAGTATTGATGTATTGAGGGATTTTAATCTGAAAACGCATATTTCATACACTGTGAAAAAGACTTGTGCTTATCTTACATATTTATGAATATAGTTTCTTTAAAACCAAATCTTTGAAATCTTTTAATTGATTACATTTATAATATGTTTTATTTTGTTGTTGATGTATTTTTTAAATAAGAGAGTAAGCTTTATTAAAATATATTTCTTAACCCTGTAACCAGCGTAGGCGGGTATATCCGACGCGTTAATATGTCAACGCGTCGGATATATCCGAAAACTCTTATTTTGATTTTCTCAATCAATAGCTTAGTAAAAATTACTCATTTATATAAAAACTACGTTATATAACGTATCAACCATCTAGTTTATTGTACGGTTAATGTAAATTTTAATTTTTCCATAATCTGCACTTTTCAAATATAAAAATAGAGAGGCGTTTACATTATCACCACATAAAAAGTTAACAGCGAATTATTTTATCCGAAAAAGCCAAAAAAACAATAACATTAGGTATTATTTTACTCTGTGGTCGTTTGAACACTTTTAGTACCTTAGTTGATGGATCTCCATGAAATAAAGATAAGGATATTAACAGGTTTTTTATCGAAATACACTTGTTGAAATGTAATGTCATGTCATAATATGATAAACTCGTAATGTGGGCTCGATGTCAAAGCGGTTAAGGAATCGCAAGGCAATAGACGACCGCGCATTACCACGCTAGGTACATTTTCGATCTGACAAAACGTCATTGTTTTCGGATTGACTTTTCGCTGTTGCCCGCTGATGACCATTGGCAATTTCTATTTAGAAAAATAAACAAATATTATGAAGTATTTGATAAATTATATTTCTTGAATTTTGGTGACTAGACAGTGTTATTGGTCATCTGCCCGCAATGCATTTTTTCTGAACAACAGTAATCTATGGCTTCCTTCCAACATGGATTGGAAAAAAATATTATTCATCATTAAGAAATTCAGCAGCTGGTAAATAAATGATACTATCAATATTTTAATAAATACATCTTCTAGTATTTCAAGACGAATTGGTAAAACATTTTATAGTTACTCTAATCATCCATTACGATTAACAGAATTCTCACTGTTCCCGTTTCTATAGGCTTCGGCATTGGCTAAAAGTCCCAGTCTTACAATGGAACCATCATCGGGAACTAAATCCATTAGCTCGGTCCTATCACTCAATTGGCCCAACAGGCCTCGCGCTAAAACCTTCTGTATAAGAAGTTCAGCGTACACTTGCTGTGTTAATTCCATTCTGCGTACTTTTGCCGCTACGTTTATACCCATCGCTTCATATTCATCAGGTTTATGCAGACATTTCTCCACTGGATTACTGGATATAATGTTGGTTTCGTTTGCGCTATCTACCTTTTTGTCAAGCTCTTTATTTTGGTCCTGTAAATTAACATTATTATAGGGATTATAACTATTTATGTTCTAACATTACATAAAAAATATACCCCTTTTTTCTAAGGTACTTACGTCGTCTGAACTATCAAAGTTAGAATCACATTCGATATATAACTTTTCACTATCTGCAAAACTGGCATTCGAATTATTTTCGTGTTGTTCGATTGACGAATGAAAGTAGATCGTAATACCTGAAACAATTACGAATAGTATATAACTTCCAATGGCTTAATATTGAGGAAAAAATCAAAGTATTACCAGATTATGGAAGACGTTATAAATGGTATTATATGATTCTGCCACAAAACTGGTCATGTACTGATTAGGTAGGCACAACATTAACTTTATGAAGTGTTCTGGTTCAAGTTTTATATTTATAAGTGGAAAACTTCCTCCCGAACCAGTGGTAGCTTCAATTAACATTCATAAGTGTTCTGTAAGCACATAAACTGAATAAACACTTTTCATTTTCATTATTGTAAGTATAAATATAAATTACCACAGTGTGGGACTGTACGTTCCCCCGGAATCGTCTATTTTCTTTTTTTCCTTTCTCAAAGCCCGCCGCAAGTTTTGAATTTTATCCCGGACCAGTTTTTCATTCGCATCCTGCACTCCGTTCCGACGTAGGAACGTGACTATTTCTTGATATGCTCGCTTTTTGGAATCCCGCCTATTGTAATCCTCTGAACGCACTTGCCATAAACATTTTCTTTCCCAGTACATTTCTATTAAAGCTTTTATAGCTTTTTTGGACATATCCATTTTGTAAAAGAATGTAAATATAAAAACTAGAGAAAACACAGTGTCAAAATACTGTGACATCCAGTGTGCGCGGTCCGCAGTCCGCGCAGCGACTGCGTTCGTTGGATATGACCGCGGATTGGATCCGCATATACACAAAATGGCGGTCCGTGTTGACAAGTTGATTGCAAACAACGCATGCACGACCTTGAGACTGTGACGATACGAAGGTATCGCAATTGTAGGTCACGTAGTCATTCACGTTCTCGTGCTATGTTTACTGGAAAGTAGGTGGGAACTGAAAATGGACACTTGAAAATGGAATTATCGGCTTTTCATCTCTTATCTCTTTTGAAAAACAAAATACAATTTAAAGCTCCGTTGTTACATATAAAAAAACATAAGTCTTTTTTAGAAGACTCAAAACACTACTTTCCGTATTTCTTTCGCGATTATTTGAGGGTCAGCTGCGGTAAATAGAACCCTACGCCGCTGAATATTATCACTTTCGTTCCAGAAAGTACTCACTTTTCGTTTCGGTGACTGCAGGTCACGGTAACTGGAAATTCGCTGAAACTACTCCGTAAACGACTCCGTAATATTGTTTTTTATTTCATGTTTGCGAAAAACTCCTTATATCATTGTGATGTTTAAACCTAATTCTTTCAAACTTATGTTAATTATGGTAAAATCATCAATGTTTTTAGTAAACAAAGTATAACTTCTTTCGATTTGTTTTTTTTGAAGCCTTTACCATGCCTAATACCAAAGTGGTCGCTACTGGCCTGGCACACAACTGAAACAATGTCCGAAGATATATTATGGTCTGCTGAATTTCGTATAATTGTAAATCCAGTCGTCTACGAGTTGCTAAAACTCGGTGTACTTTTGGCAAGTAGCCTAAATATAGAGATATTAAATAGTTTGTCGTATTATTTTTCGTTCCCTTCCTTGCTTTATGTTTTAATACTTTTAATGGTCACCTGTGTTAGTTGGTTTATCACTTTTCTTTGTTAATTACTACTAATAATAATCATTGAACATTCAAAGCTGGATTAACCCGCTATACAAGAAATGTAGCAATGTCCCCTTTCTTTGACATAATATAAGTCTTGCTCATAACATAATAGTTTGTTGATAATATCACTGACCTCAGCTCCGCGAAAATTCTGTAATATTGGTCTCATTAGCAAGTTCATCCAGGAATCGTCTTGCAGTTGAATATTCTGATTCAATTTTAAGTAGGCTCAGAAGATATAATGTCATCATCATAGTAACGGCCTCTCGCAAAGCTCAGGCCTTCCCACCCAGCATAGCCATGGGAAAATTGAAATGGAGGGTATAATGTAACTGACGGTTATTATTTTTTCGTTCCAGCTACAATTCACATGGCTTCGGTCGCGTTCGGAACAACTGAACTTTGCTGCGGCACCTCGGAGGACGAGGCGGAGTACCCACCAGGAGCGTACCTCAAGAAGGGAAGGTCTCGAGGGCAAGTCTACTGAATATGCCCGATTTATTAATTTTATTTAGTTTAAGGATCAACACAATTTTCATAAAATTATTTTTTTTGTAAGTGACAATTACACAAATGAAATAATTATTATCAGCCTATAACGTCCCATTGCAAGACACAGGCCTACTCTACTCAGCATGACATGGGAAGTTTGGACTGTAACCCATCACGCAAGCCCAGTGCAGATTGGTGGTTTTAATGATTACCATTCTTAGATAGCAGCTGCCATCTTAGTTTTAAAATGGGGCTTGGAAAAGTTCAAAGGGCGAAATCGGACTAGATAGAGCTTCGATGACCAACAAAAGATTTTCTGTACAAGAAATGCTGAAATAATCCAAAGGCGTCGGAAAAAACGGCTTCTTAACCGATGAAATAGCTAGAATGTAATTGTAAGCATGGCGAAAACTTCATAATTTAGTTATATTTTCAAGACTGTGTAAAAGGGCTAGATTGCCCTATTCGGGCTTAATAGTCAAAAAAGTAGTTCGCCTTTAGTGAATAGTGCCCAAAAGGGCTAAAGTGACGACACTTAGTAAGTAGCCGAGACCAACGGCTTAATATGCCTTCCGAAGTAAGGAGGGAGTCGAGATCATATTTTTCGGTCTAGATGGACGACTATTGACCATCGTAATAGTTGCGTTATGCAATCCAACCAAAAGCACTCTCTTCAACCTATCGCAGTCCACTGCTGGACATAGGACTCCCCCATTTTGCGCCAGATATCCCAGTCCTCCGCTTTTCTAATCGAACCTCCACCAGCGACCTTTCGCAAGTCGTCGGTCCATCAGGCCGGAGGGTATCCTACGCTATGCTTGCCAAAACGCGGTCTCCACTCCAGAACTCGTCTGCTCCAACGACACATCTAATAACATTATATTTTTTGATGGATATAACCAATCTCGGCGGTTGTAAGGTTACCTTTCTATGTAAATTGGTTGCTAACGGTATATTTTCTTTTTATAGCAAACCCAATGTCCCACCGGATAATCGAGAAGCGTCGTAGGACGAATGAACAACTGCCTGGCAGACTTGTCCAGGTTAATTCCACCTGAGTACCTGAAGAAGGGACGCGGCAGGGTCGAGAAGACGGAGATCATTGAGATGGCCATCAGACATCTCAAGTTTCTGCAGGAGCGAGCCAATGGTTGGTACTGGACTGCTTAAATGGTATGACGAACTGGGAAGTTGTAATGGTAGTATGCGTTGAAGTCAAAGATTTTTACTTTATCTGTGTTGCAGGTGTAACAACATTGAAATATTAACGTTTAGTTGATATCTAAGAATAAAAAATTATAATCAAAATGACATTTATGTTTATCATTTTAGATATCTTATATTTTTATTTCGATTTCAATATGTTACTTTTTAATTTATTTTATTTCATTGTTTTTTCCCACAACTTTAAGAACTATCAAAACTGAGTCTGCAGTACTCACCTATAAAATATATTTAAGTTAAAATGTTCCTTTTTCTACACAAATTATACTTCACATTTGAATTTGTTGATTGAGAATCCTAATTTATTTGGACAATCAGCACTGTGACAAATGTGTTGTCCTAATACTGGGGCCAGACCAACGGGAAATGCCATTAATTGAAGCGTTCACTTCAGGTGTGGCCACCACATGAACGTGATAATTTTCAACGTCTTTACGACGCCGTTTGCCGTTTAGCGATAACTCGACTGTCGATACATCAGAGAGATTTTCGCATGGATGAATGCGTTGAAGCGGTCACACTTGATATGTCAATTAGTGTCGTGATCGCATAGGGTTGCCTCTTTTCATATTTGCATTTAAAATACATTGGTTATTGTAGGTGTTGCATTTTGTATTAGAAAATATAATCCTTTGCGATTGCGATTGCTAATAAAAACTGGTATTTATTTATTCCGTAATAAATAATCTATTCCTACCGAATACCACTCGTCAATAAATACAAAAATAAGTTAATAAGATATGAGATACGGTGAGTAATAAAAATATTTTCAAATGTTTGAAGCATTGTTAGTGTGTAGAACCTACGCCTAATATTAAAATCAGCATTATCGAATCAAGTTTTACAAAATAAAGTATTTTCGCGTACTTAAATACACTTGAAAACTATAGAGCACAATTACATTAAATAACGTTCAATATTTTATTATAAAGTTTATGTGACAACCCTGATCTTGCCGTTTTTCTCTCCATATACGCCCGTCACAAGTATACACGTTAAAAAAATCTAGTGTGGCCACCTACTTTTGTACGTTAAATTTATCGCTGTTGTTATGACGTTGATGGCCGTAAGAATGGCGATAGACGTTAAGCCCTAGTCTGGCCCTAGCATAAAAGAAAGCTTTTTATTGGCTGTCATAAGTGTCATAACATTACTTACAGTTGAACTTGGTTAAACTGCTAAGTTACCTACAATAAATAGGATAGTCATTAGGATGGTCATTAGACAACGTATGTACAACTCTTAACTCCAGAAAAAAACATTTTAAGAAATATAGTTTATGGGTATTAGAGGAACACGTTAAATATCGTTCTGCGTACTAAAGACTCATGTATTTATTCCTTATTAATATGACTTCTACGTAAAAATATGTACCATTGACCTACCCGCTGTTGATTTGAAATTTAAAATTTTATTAATATACTGCCGTAGGTATATTCTTATAATTTTTTATTAAAGTTTCTTTAAAAACACCTCCGAACACGGTTTTAAAAAAAACTTTAGGAATCAACACATACCTAGGGTGCTAGTTTTATATTCTTGTTTACTGCGACTTGCGCCAGTGACATAGTTTTCTTCAGACTTTCAAGTGTTTTAAGATTCATGACAGAAATACCATGACTCACAGGGCTAGTTTATTCAATTATAAACTGATTTCTGTCCATAATCTCAGAATAATTAAAAGTTCGTACCCACCTATGAAAATGAGCATACACACATTGTGAACTTCTTCTGAGATACGGAATCTCTTTTAAACTAGGTTTTATTCGTTTGTAAGAAGCGTTTTCTCCTCTCGATAAATTCTATTTTGTATAATTCAAGAATCCATAGTTTTTTAACTGAATACGTTCAGAATCTGTAATACTCTTAGGTGAATAGATAAGTGCACATAAATATGGATAGGTATTGCGATAAAATAATACATTTATTAAAACGTTATTAATAAATACATGTCTTCTGAAATTTATTCTCAATGAACTTGATACAAAAATATAAATTTTTGCAAACTCTTGGTCTTCCACTGATTGTGAATAATCAGGTAAAACGGTTTTACTTTCCACTCAATGATCGTTATTTTACCTATATTAGGTGTTTAGACCCTGTTAATTCCTAAAATTAGGGCAATTTTAAACTCCCTCACAAATGAACCTATCGGATTAGTATTCTGATGTGATTTAGTGTCTTCTACATTTCTTCTGCTTGAGATTGTTAGAAATATGCATTTACCACGAAAAACGATTTGTTTTTGAACTCTACTTATACTGTATATCAGGGATTCCTCTCATACCAATATTATTGGGTTATTAGATATATTTGGCGTTACGGAGTAAGCTACTTGCAAATTTCGGTGCATTTCCGCTAGACTTATTGCTACTTGCGGAAAAATTATCTACTAATAGAGTAGATATTGCGGGGATAGTTAGTTATTCCCAGAGGTTCTTGATCTACAAAGTATTTCATATATTGGAGCGTCGTAAAGTTTACAAATGTGCTCTGGTGGTTGCTGAAGGATGCTAATGTTGTTGGGAGTCGCCCGCAGAGGATGTTGCATCTTCGTGCTGGGTTCTGTTGTAGCTGCAGAGCGGCAGGCTGGCGAGGAGCACTTCCGCGCGGTACCAGGAGGCGGCTGCGGAGGCTGTCAGGTTCCTTGTGGACGTGCACGGGTACACTGGGGACGGGCTGTGCTCACAGCTCGCGTCGCATCTGCAGAGGCATTGCGACCTTGTCACTAAAGGTAAGGGAGATTGGTTTGAAAGATGAAAGGGTACGCAATAGACGAATGTTTCGATGAAGATGTGGTTTCTCGGCACTTGCTTGTAGTCAAATGACAAAACTTGGTAACTTAACTGATTAACTTATATGATTGTTATCATATATGGTACTTTTAGTTTACGTAAGTTGAACCGGCTCTTCTTAAGATCTTACTTTTCTGATGCCTCACGGCCCACTGTAGGGCACGCACAGCATAGCTATGGGGAGTTTGGGCCGTTACTAATATTTCATATCAGCCTCCCAAGCTCCCCATAGTTATGCTATGTCGGAAAGCCTGTTCCCTGTAATGAGCCGTTATAGGATGAAAAGGTTGCACTGATAATGAATAAACAGTCACGTGGTTTCATGAAATTCCCGTAAAATTGCCGGGTATAAGAGATCTAACATCTGTTGTCTCTGATGACGGCCTAGAGCGGCATTGATGGAGGATAATAATTGTCTATCAGTTGTTGGTCTTCTTCAATACCACTCTGTCATGGTTTGGCGTATCACTCACCATAAGGTGAGCGTCCTGTACACTTTTAACATAAAAAATAACACCCATCGGTTTCCAGGCGACACCCAGCCCAGAGATAAGCGGTCCCACCCTGGCTCGTCATCAGAGACGGCCAGCTCGTCGAGCAGCTCGCACGGGTACGCGGTGAAGGCGGCGGTGATCGCTCAGGCGCCGCCGCCCGCGCCCCCGCCCTACCCCGCCGATAACTACGAGCCGGAACCTCAGCAGGACCACGCGTACCCTATGGAGTGTGACAGAGGTTGGTTATATCAATAAGCTTTAATCAATTTAGGGTGTTTCTGTGTGCTTTCCATGCGCAGCCTGGAGATTCCCAAAATAATTATGCACTAATTCTTCTTTTGAAAACTACGAAAATGTTATTTTAATAAGTAGGTTTTGACCGCAGCTTTGCTTGTGTTGAACTCGGGGAGGCGCGGTTCCCTTTCCTGGTTGGGGAAGAATTGCAAAAATAATGCAGTTTTAAGTAAACTTGAAAACTACGAAGTTTCATATTTTTTTGTGATCAAAGAAATAAAGAAAAAGGTGTGCTTTTAAAAATAAGTGTTAGTATTTTATTTAGGATAGTGTAAAGTATATAACCAATTTTATACTTACGAATATTTTAGTTAAAAGAAAATTTACAAATGTACCATGGGTGTGTGGCACTGATAAAATAATACCTACATAATTTAATAATCTTTTGTGTGATGGATGTAATTAATATTGCCTTTAGTCTAAATTATGTTTAAGTGTTGGTATAGTAATAAGTATTAGTACAAAATTTTACTTGTAATGGGTAAGACGTAGATTTTGTAAAATACAATGAGACATCATTTGTATAAAAAAAAATTAAATTATTTTGCTAAAAATACGATATTTTAATAAGTTCCATAAGAACGATTTTCAAAAAATTTTGCATGGCCTTATATATTTAAGGGAACACGATTGCTTTTTGGGAAAGGTGTTGGATATTCCGCATAAGTGCATATGTTCTTTCTTTTATCAGATTTTAAAACACCACTGCAACTGCAAAATTCCAGGATGTCCGATTTACTCGTAGATGAATAACTTGCTAAGTACTACCCATGACCCACCAAGCTGGCATAAAACTGGTTGGTGGTTTATTACAAAGTCAAAAGGAATCATCCATTAATAATTATGGCACCTCATATTTTCTAAGTGACTATGAATAGGTATTATTTTTATAAAATAACAATAAATAAAGCAATTTTCGTGAAAGTTTTTGACATCATGTTGGTATAGACATATGTAATACTGTTAACAAATCAAACCTTCCCAACTGTTGATATTTTTTATCAAAATCTTTATCAAACATAATGGCGCCAAATTATATTTATAAATCAAGTGCAAACATGGTTGTAGACATAAACTTTTTTACGTTTAAACTGTCTTAATTTCATTATATAAGTTTAATAAATCTTTTTGTGATAGATTAAAATTTAAGTTAACACTGAACATTTATTTTGATTTTGTTTTCAATTTAATATTTTTTAATAATATAAAAACTGGTTTCCTTTACAAATAAAGGTCTTATGAACATGGCTATAATAAAACTTCGTAAGCTTAACTCTCGTTTTATGTGTTTGTTGTAATTTTGTTTTTTTATGGAATGACTTCGCTGCTGACCGCGGATGGATTGGCTCTCCGCCCGAAAAAAATAATGAACGAGCCTAAAGCTCGACCTAAAGGCGTCCTGGAGTCGGACCCGGATCTCGACTCAGGGTAGCTTACTTACTCTATGAAACTATTCTTAGTTGAAATAAGCAAGTCTGTCCGTGACTTCCGTGTGTTAACTTTGTTGCTAGGTCTAGCGAAGAGGTCATGTAATCATATTGTTTCCCATAGACTATTTTTGTTGAAGTTCTGATTGTTGTTTTTACGCCGTCGAGTGGTATTTCTGTTGCAATCTGTCTCCCCCTCCCCCTTATGTACGTCTTAGGAAAAGGGCCTCGCAAAGGTACGCCGCTACGCCACTGATTAGAGCCCTCATTATAACATAATTATGAGCTCTCAGAATAATATTTATAAGGGTACATGTTAAACTTGGTGTAGTGAGTACGAGCGAGAACAGCGAAGCGGCCGCGAGACGAGCGCGCGAGCCCACGCTCCGTGCCGTCCGCAAGCCCGACCATGCTGACGACTACCTACACTCCTACAAATTCAAGAACTCCATCGAGAGGCGATTCTCGCGATCGCAAGACACTGAGGTAAACACATACGTTACTAGCTTTCTTTCAATGTCCTACTTTTAATTTGTTTCTTATACACAAAATTTCAGCAACTGTTTTTTTATGCGTAAGCTAGAGGTATATTGGTAGAAAATGCGTTAGGTTCGCGGTTAAAGTTCGCCAATATACTAATTTTCGGGCTAAGCTAAAGTTTAAATAAATTAATTAACGTTATTATTATTGGGTACCTACATTGAAAATGAGATCTGATTGCTATGTACAATGTCTATTGCATATAGCAATCAGACCTCATTCCTCATAGCCCAAGTTAAGCGTGAAGCCTGTAGTCTGGGTACTAAACAACGTATATACATATTTTTTAAATACATACATATTATACATAGAAATCACCCAGACCATTACATACAGACATTCATGCACACAATGTTTGTACTGCCTTGGGATCGAACCCGGAACCCTTGGTGTTGCAGTCGACGTCTCAACCGCAACACCAGATGTGTCAAAAACAGTGTTTCTAAATAATCCGTATGTGTCGTCCAGGCGGCAAGCGCCCGCCCCGTGCCGGGCAAGGCGTACAGCAAGCGACGGCGCGCCGCCAAACCCGCGCCCTCCACCTCCACCGAGGCCTCCGCCTCCACCGAGGACGCCAGGGACACCTCGCCACAGGTACCACGCTGATATTATCGCAGGTATCCCACTGATACTGCAGCAGGTACTCGACTGATACCGGCGCAGGTACCCCACTTATACTGTCGCTGGAACCCCACTGATACTATCGCTGGAACCCCACCGATACTATCGCTGGGACCCCGATTGACACTGTCACAGGTACTTGACTGATACTGTCGCTAGAATCCCATTAATACTGTCGTAGGTTACCCACTGGTACTATCGCTGGAACCCCACTGGTACTGTCGCTGGGACCGGAGTAATACTTCAACGGGTACAAATCACTCCACCTTCACCGAGGACGTCAGATACACCCCGCCAAAGGTACACACGCTCATACCGGCGCAGATACCCTCGCAGGATGTGGTGTGCATACAGAATATGAGAAAGGTATGCAGATACTGTTGTCCGACGATGGGCTTTACAGCTTCACCGCTGTATTGGCTGTAGTCGTCCACGCAGGCCCAGTGCGGATTGGCTGATTTCACGCTCAACCTTGGAATCTCTCGTCGAAAGAAACGTACATATATTTCCAAAAAATCGTAAATACATTGGTACCTAGGTACGTGGCGGTATTTGAACCACGTACCTCCAGATCGGAAGGCAATAGTCCATCCACATCAATGAGCAACCGATTCCAATGTGAATGCAATGTGGTATTTATACGGCCCTCATTTATTACAGGATACGTCAAGCGAGTCACCGCACCACCACAACCACTACGAGAAACCGCCGCCTCCAACGCAATATGTGCCAGTATTTGCGCTAAACGCACTCGGTATGTTGATATCTTTATCTTATCGACTCTATATGGATTCACAAGTTAAATACGATATTGCGGCCAATATTGGGCCACTTTGATCGCCCTTTCATTTGCCATCCTGAGGTCTTGTAAACCGCATGATAAACAGTTCGGGCAAGACAGTAGGTGTTCCATTGTCTGAGAGGCACCACAGTTTTCCAGACTGCCTAGGGGGAGATCACCGCCCGGCTCATTAACTTAGTCGGATTTCCAGACACAATAGAAAAACTATTGTCAGTTGAATTTGTATGACTGACAGTATGATATTTTTATCAACATATAATGTCCCACTGCAGAGACAAGCCCAAATGAAAGAGTTTTTTATAATTATATAACGTTACCTTACTATGTCGTTCTGTAAACACTTTTGTTTGAATGTATAAGGGGGTGGGGGGTTACCTGAAAATAGGATTCGTCCTAACAGGATCAGCCTACCATTATCTTTCATTAGGTGGTAGACTCCGTACCGAGTCGCCTAGGTAGATACCATCGCAGAGCCAGATATCGCCCCGTGTTTCGGAATGAGAGCACTGTAGCTAGAAAAACCACCGGCTGTAAGAGACCTAAATTCTGTTATCTCTAGTGACGGGCGCAGGGCAGTGTCGATGGAAAATAATGACCTCATTAAATTCCCTTAATACTGCATCTGTCATGGTCATGCGTATCATCCACCACCAGGTGAACTATTCGTCCCGTTCACTGACATAAAAAACTATCAGAAACTTGCAGTTTTATGATTATTATATCCTGCATAGCATGTAAATGATGAGTAATAAACGATTATTATTGTTTGTGAACAGGTAAATACTACGTGCCACTAAGTGTGGAATACGCCTGCCTATCGCGTCAGCTCGGCCCCTACGACGTACTAGACGCCCGGGCCGCCCACCTCGCGGCCCCGCTCCACCCGGTCACCATACACGTCAACTTCCAGCCCTGTCTCAATTATCATGTTAAAAGGGAGCCAAACGACAGAGACTGGAGACCTGTGTAACTTCCCAATTCAAATACACGAGACTCGTGAGAACTTTCAATTTGGATGTGCGGGTAATTGCGGTCTATTGCAGACCTAACTACCCAACTTTAGAACACAACCAGTCCAAGCGCGAACTTTTATTGGGAAAGTGTATTCGTTATAATATTAGTGCTCGTGACAAGCAGCTAAATTTACGCATTTAGATGACAGTACAGATAAATATAAAGAAGACTTTAACTGCCATGTCAAGCGGAATTCCGAAGACTGCGACTGGCGATGTTACTATATTTTACTCGTTATTATGCATATAACACAAGTGCTCGTGACAAGTGCTCTGGACATCTGATTTTCATTTGAGATGTTGACTGGTAGTAAGTACATAATCTAAATTGGTACTTGGTCAAATTAATTTCTCAAAATCAAAACCACAAAATTGAAGGGGTTAATGTTGTAATGAATAGACAATATAATAGTGTGATCACCATTTTTATAATGTACCTCATTTAATGTGTCAGCCAACATCTTGAGTATTAAATCACAATGTTCTGATTACTTCAAGCTTTTAATCGATATTAATTATGACATTGACAGCTATTTTACCGCCAAAGTGATATGGACGTTCAAAAATGCGGTGTATTTTTAAACATATGTTTATCTATTTTTTAAAGAAAAAGTATCGTACGCGGCAAGTGTTGCACATCGATTTTAGAATAAGCTAGTGTACTTCGTATAGCTTTATCTCTATCGCACAAACCACGAATTGGCGTGAAATAGATAATGCTCTACGAAGTCTCTATAGGTCGATGTGAAATGCTTTTAACGGGTACTGTAATTAAAATAAGTTAAGCTTACACAGGTGGGTGCCTATACCGTGTTTAAATTGTATGGGCCCTATATAGCCTCGTCATTTCATGACGAAACGAAAGACAATGGTGAACTTTGAATATACCTAGTTATCTATTTAAGTAATGTATAAGAATTTTATTTCAAAATCGCTTTAGAATATTGTTTTTATGAATAATAATGTACTGTGCATTATAAATGCATCATGATAGTCCAAAGAATTTTAAATAATGTTGGTGGTTCTTCTTCTTTCAGTACGTCTTGAAATTTAAATCTGAACAAACTAACCTTCTGTTAAATAAGTAAGATAAATTATTCTATTATACTACCGGTTCCAAAATCTAAATGTCCCATAAACTCAAATAAATAAGTAAACATAACGAAACCAAAGTTAAAATGTACAAATATTAAATCATTGACTTGCAAGTAGATAACAAGCAAGTGGCAAGCTTTGTAACGTTTTAAGATTAAGTTTCTAGGGATAATTAGAAAATAATAAAAAAAAAATGTGTAAGTTACCTTACCTGACCTCCATATTTATATTCAATAAATTTCTTGATGTCAAATTTCAGTTTCAATTTCACCAACATTTATATCTTTGGACAATTAAAGATATCAAGGGCTACCACATGGGTGGATGTTTCAGTGTTCTTAGTTACGGCTGTGATAATGAAGAATGTAGTCATGAATACTTGATACTACAGTAAATATTTTTAACATTATTTTTTTATAACATTATGGTCAAGTTTTAAGTTAAGAACATGGGGTATGATAAATTTTAGTTTTCTATTTCGGCCATATTATGTATATTTAAGTTACTGAAATTATTTTCAAAAGTACCTACCAATAAATGCTTTTGTTTAATGTTATTGTTTTTGTAAATAAATTATGGTGGAGTGAATTTCAAGTTAGGCGGTTACCGGTTGAGACTTGTAATTAAAGACTGAGGTTTTAATAATTTTAATTTGTGCGTGTTTATTCTATGGATTTCTCTCCCGAGTTCCCACTCGCGTCTCACCTGCTGAGCTTTATGTAAAATCATTCGCAAACAATACTAATGTAATGTATAAACATTTATCATCAAAATACATTTGTGTATATACAGAAACTGATAATTTTATGAAACTTCGTAAATACTGCAAGCTAAGACAATGTTGGTGCTGACGCAGTTACAAAGTATCACTGAAACATTTTGTGTGCTTTTAAAATAAATAATACTTGACAGCACAGATATTTTAAATATCGGAAAATAATGGAAACCCTAAGAAAAAGACAAAAGAATAAATCTGTTTAAAAATGCATGAAAGATTCTTCTTGTGCGCACTATGTGTTAGCCTGTTTATATATTTTATATTTTGTAAATAAAATGTTTATTAATAAATGTTAAATATTTAACAGTGTTGTTTTCTTACATGGTCAGAAATCAAAGAAAAAGACGTGTTATTCAAACGAAGATTTTATGTAATTAATTATCATAACATCTTTTATTCTATATTATTATTTTAAATTTTACATGCTTAGTTCAAACATTAAGAAAGAAATAATAATATTTAACATCTGAATAATATACAGCTCTACTATTTTATGATCCACTTAGCTATAAAATTATATTATATTGCAAAATATTCCATTGTTACAACGTACGTGTAATGAGTAGAAGGGGCCAGGTGGGTGCGATCACAAACCAAGTCAAGGAAGTAGCAAAACTATGTTTATATGGCAAACGATACATACAGACAGTGCGCTTTAGTTCACCATAACAAAATAGAGCTTTCACTTACCCAATATTTATATACACATCGTTCCTCTATTGGATGATACTATTTATTTAAGAAGTTTTTTTATCACATAGATTTTACTAATTTCTACAGAAACATGAAGCGTTTAAGTGCACTACGCTGTTAACTTAGTTTATATACAAGGGTAATTTAAGGAATGATCCCAACAGATTTTAAGCGCCGGACGACTAGCGTGCCGCCTGGCTTGTCTCGCCCCAGTTAACAGCAGAGTGCGCGCAAACGACGAGACATCAAGCGTTTAATTTACATCCTAGGAAACAACCAGATCGAAATATTTACACATCCTATCATTACAAACTCCTGCATACCGTCACTCGCTGGGGGTTCACTTCGTACCTTTACTCTAAAATCGATTCTTTCCAAAAAATCATAAAACTTTTTCATATAATATAAAAATACAATAAAATAGTGAAATTAAATAAAAGCAGTTAAAATATCCGTGTGTTTTATAATTTTCTATAAGCGAATGTGTTTCTTGCCTTTAGGCGTTTTATTGCATCATTTCGACTATAAGCTAAGTTTACGATTCGTTGGTTCAACAGAACCAAGATTTATTAAATTTAGGTAGTATTTATATTTTTACTTTGATGATTTAAAAAAATCATAAGTATGTATTTAAATGACATAATGGTTTACCATTATGTAAGATTTTCTAGTTACATGTCATTTTAAAATAACTGCCTTGAAGAAATATTTAAAGCAAAGGGTGTAAACACGTATGTTTGTACCAAATATACTTAACTAGTGTCACGTAAACCAATTAGATGACATCGCTTTACCGTGCCTACAGTATCATACGTTTGTATTTCATTTACATAATCCATAAAGCAAAGCGAAATGTATAAAAGGTCACAAAATGGTAAAATGTCTCTCGCCGCAGTCAGTGTTTGACCTATTAGTCAGAGACACTTTTCTACATAACAGTTATCTATCATTAACATATATTTTAATCTATTTAACCGACACATTATGCGTTGAACACTTGTAAGTAGTAAGCTCCAGAGTAGTGAGATGAAGCGCGCAACTGAACTCATTGTTATCAAGTATGCCATTTTCAGTTGTCAAACTGCTGATATTTACAGCATATTCATCGAATCACTGATTTATTATAACTTATGTATTGCCAATACAATAAACACATGTATTAGCTATAATAATGGTGTACAATAAAAAATAAACTGTGTTTACCTCTATGCAACAGAATATTTTGCGAACCAAAAATAATAAGTCATACTAATGTAGAAACTACATATTAGCGGAAGTATGAGGGTAACTGTACGATGTAGATATCACTTAAACTTATCAACAGCTACGCGCAAATCAATATCTGTAATTGTATATCACAATGTGATACAAAATAAATATAGGTATGCAAAGCTATGATTAAAAATAAGTAACAAAAAATATATGGATAAATCTTCACGTGGCACCGCATAACAAGTATTACGAAATTGACACAGACCACCCCAGAACGCAAAAGCACACGATCCGTGTTCACTTTTAAAAATCGTAAAACGCATTATAAAATTTGAGCAACTATATTAAGGCCCGTATTCCAGAACGAGACTCAAGAGTTGATCGTCACTTGAGTGACAAAGGGATAGTGCTCTATACGATAAATAGCGCCATCCCTTTCTAACTCAAGTTAAGTAAAGGTCAACGTTGAGTCTCGTTCAAGAATACAAGACTAAGACAGACACTACACTGGATTGCAACTATGTAGTCTCACTACTAAAGTTATTATGTAAGTTAAATACATTGCAAACATATTACAATACTCAATACACTTTTGAGTTCCTTCAAACAATCGACGGGATAGATTGTATTAATACTATAACACATCAAAAATTACAATTAATTATTTGCTAGAGTCCGCCATGTTGCCAATATCCCGCGCGACCGTTTCGAGGAACCTCCGTATAAAACGGCGACATGTAAACTTGGAAATGACAGCAGTCGCCGGACGACCAACCCTATTATTTCTAATTCAATAATTTATAGTGTACTTATCAAAAAATATTAACCGATATACAAAAATATATAACATTGTCCTTTTACATTCACAATACCAAAATATATCAGTAACACTATCTTTCATTTCCAAGTTTTATAGCACATTCTCAATAAAGGCAATTCACTTCTTATAATGAATTTGTCTAAGTTAAACACATCACTACGTTTGTGTACTGCATTGACAGTGGGAACAAATAAAACTAAATTATAATAAATGTAAATAAATCGTGAAGAGTCCTAGTTTGTCAAAGGACACCACCTTTTCCTATAGGCATATTTACTACATTTCCATCCTAACATTGTATAGAACCAGAGAAACATCGGTTATTACCACTATAAAAAGTATGCTAACATCTACAAAGCCCTAATTAGTATAACAAACAGAATATTTTGCAAACGCACAATTTATACCCTTCACTGGTTCGGGAGATTTCGTTTCCCTAAAATTTTAGCCCGAGGTTCTTCACAACATTTAGTTCGTTGTCGCTGCAGAGTTGACATGTTACAAAACAACTTTATGAGTCGCCAAATAACTATCACTACCAAAATATAGGGCGTGGGACAATTTAGTGGAAAATAAATAACTTAAAATTATAAAATATGATTTATTCAGCCTTCGATCGAATACTTGTAGTTTTATTACTAAAATGAAAATACTATATATTCATATATATAAGGAAAAGGAAAAAAAATGCAAGATATAAAAAGGAATATATTTCAAATGAGAAATTTTATCAGCTAATAAATCTCAAAACTCAAAACAATGTAAAAGATTCCATTTAAAAATTTCAACGAATCGGGTTAACATAATTATTTAAAAATGCTCATAAAAATGTTTCGTAACATAGGTCGTTGCAGTATTATGCATAGAGGCATTGGGGGAACACTATACAATTATTATTAAGGTACTAGCACAACGCGCGTCCGCCAAGGGGGCGGGGCCTAGTGCGCGCTTTCACTTAAATTATAACACAGATTTAACCTCTAAAATGGCTAATGCGAATCCGTATCGAAACATCACTAAATTACATGTGAAACGTCTAACACTAACAAGAGACCTAGATTCTAGGGCGAGTCTGTAGACCCCCTAAATACGCTAGAAAAAGTAAAACAAATAATAAAAACAACTATAATTTACTTAAACATTATGCGTACAAAAACTCTAGCCTTCATTCCCTAGACGCAATATCGATAATAAATAAATATATCAATAAGATACATAAATTGTACATATATAAAAATCTTCACCATTATACATACATACGTACCGTGTAGGTTAACCTACCGTCCACCTTAGCGCTCCTATATACAATATGTACAAAGGGGAAATAAAAACAATTTGTACTTGCAGAGAAACCGTGAAAATCATAGTGAAAACGGAAATATACAATGCGCTCGAGCGCCTAACACGAGTTCATAGAAAACGTTTATCAATTATCATATATATACAAGGCGACAATGTGTCGCTGGTGAGATTTACAAGTGTCTATAACCTATGTAAGTTGTCAAGTAGTCCGGTCAGAGCGGTGGTGTCGCGCGTCTTCCGCGCCACCTGCCGACAAACGTGCACAGTTTAGTGCGCCCTAAGCTCACTCACGTACACTGCCGTCATTTCACTAAAAAGCGGCTAACTGACAAACGCATTTTTTCACTACGTTCATTTTTTCAATTCAAATTTTATTACACACACCAATACCATCAGGATAACATACAGAATCCATTATGTCGCACATTGAAAACAAAAATAGAGTGTTGTACTATTATGTTTTTATAAATATTGTTAGTATCATATCTTGATGTTATGATGACTTAAAATTTTTCAATCATAATAACAATTACATTATTAATTGAAATGTTTTATTTTGTATTTTTTTGTTATTTGACCATATAAAAGAGACGTTTAATACTTTGATAAGTAATTTTGAAATTGTAGAAAAGTCAATAGCACACTTTGTAAGCCATTACAGTTTTCAATGTGCGATATCTTTATTACGACAAATAATGTACTCTCCAATTAAATATATTGCTTTGATACATGTTTTTATCTATTGTAATTTCAATCACGTCAATTGAATGAAATAAATGAATTAATAGCAATGTAATTTCAAACACAATGCAATTTAATTTATCCAATGCTATTTTTCCGTTTCGTAAAAACTGTGCTCATCAGTTAGCGCCACTTCAGCCATTGCACGGTACACTAGGCGCCCCGGTGGCCCCACTTGGGTATCTTCGTGTCGGAGGTCCACCACGGAAGCCGGTGTGGGCCGCTCCGCGGCCGGGTCCGGGCACAAGTACACCCGGCCCTGGTCTCCGTACCGTCGGCGCGCGACTCCTCGTCCGGCAGCGACAGGCGAAGTCTCGCCGGAGGCGCACCGTCATGTTCTCCGTTGGCGCTCGGACGCCGTCGTGCGCGTCGAACACTCCTGCGGAACAAATTGACGGCTGCATGTTAATTGGTGCACAACTAAATGTATAGTCTCGAAAAATTTTTGGCCGCTCCAATTCGCATAAGACAGTGCGCAGTCTACAAAATTCATACATTCTACTTGACTATACCTGAGCAGTAAGCACATGCGACTGTATTCAGCGCGGCCGTAAAGTTTGGCGAGATCACAATAGGCATAATGACTGGGTCCTGGAATCGTAAGCTCAGCTTCAAAGTAAGCTGGGCATACCCATTTTTAAAGGAAGCATTAATTGATAAAAATTAAAAACCAAAGGATTATTTATATATAAAGAATTTATATTAACTTTTTATGAATATGTTTTTAGAATTCGGAAACCTTTGTAGGTTTTGATGTTAATGGAGTCATTATTTTACCAATGATTCTATTATTAAGAGGTGCATCGATACCATAGCAGAAAAAAAAATGACATCTCTATTGTTAAGTGTACAAATAAATACTGATAAAAAAATAGTACAAAACTCAAAGGGTATGTTATTAAAATGTTCATAATCACAGGTGAAATTTAGGCTGAGCGTGCGCTCACGTCTTGTAATTGGTGGCAGAATTTCTAACAAAAAGAGATACGCCAAAAGTCTACACAAAGTTTTTACAGAGACAGGCAGCCTTATGAAAACTTGTAACTTGTCCAAAATCTTAATTAAATGCTGCATGTAAACCAATCGATAGCATACTAAAGTCAATCGACTACCAAACATATCTGCAATTATTAAGACCAATAGACGTTTTTCAGAGGCCAGTATTGAGTTCACGATCGATAGATAACAGGTTGAAAGTAGATAGGTAAACAAGACCTTGAAAACAAATCCATGTTGTATATTATTTGATATTGTATACGTACATACCATGATTATCAGCTATTGAATTAAAAATGTATGTACAATACGTAAGAAAGTAATTTTAAACTCTCAGCGTTGTACATAAATAAATATCTACCGACATTCACACAGCGCCATCTAACGCCAATTTCAGTAATGAGCTTGTACGGTAGATACTTCTTCTTAGCGTATCGATAGCAAAAATACAATCAAACCGTAGAAGCCCAAAAGCTAGCTACGGTGACAGCGATGTCTTTAGCCGCCATTAAATCCTGCAGAGAACAGCTTCTTGGTAAGAAGGACATAAGGTGAACCATCGTTTGGGCGCTCCACAAAGGCAGTCTAAATCAAGACCACCAAAACCTCCATCTGGACAAATTTTCCATACTCCGACGTGACTAAGTCCAAAGCATGTGTCCGGATCGGCAAAGACAATTCATGGCCAGGGAGAAGCCTCTCATCAAGGGGACAAAGGATTCCGGCAAAGTAATCATTCCACGCCATAGTTTCAGACTTTCGGATTTCGGATCTATGGTCAAAGACTCGAAACACTTGAGAAAACTTTTACGGCTTTTCAACCTTTTTTTTTACATTAAATAGGCCAGCGTTTGACTACGCCTTGTCTGGTGTTAAACATCGACCTATCCCGGACTTGCACGTGATTGTGCATGGGGTTGACTAAACAACGGATAAACTTAATTATTCAGACGTGTTCATTGTTCAAGTACATGTTTGTACTGTCCGGAGATCGAACCCGACAACTTTGCTGTACGATAATGATTAACAGTATTATAATAAACAAAAATCCTGCATCAATACAAAATTTAAGTACGGAGGTTCAACGGAGTGCACTTACTAACTAGATACGCAAAAGTATTTAAAAATAAAACAATACTTGCATGAATCTGGCGCATTGCCAAGCTGAGGCGTACCCTAAGTGGTTCCCATAAGAGTGATAATAACATCCATTGTGAACGGATTATCTCATCCATTCGGCATCTACTATATACATAAGCCACTGTGCTATGGCAAAACCGAACGTGCGTTGCTAACAATTAAGCTTTATTTGC